>VXAU01000623.1:205407-275536 GCA_013399695.1 Formicarius rufipectus
GGGGGGGGGAACATAGTACAGTGTGTTTTGTGTTGTTTATATTAGGTTTGGGTTGTTAATTTGTATTTCTGCTCACATATAGCTCAGTAAAAACACCACAAGGCAATTTCTCACCGCATAGCTAGAAGCAGATGACTCCAGTTTTGGGTGATTTCTAGCCTGGATACTTACATTGGAACGAGAAACATGACTAAGATTTTTCATTTTTGATGCTGAAGATGGTAGGAAAACATGGAATGTGCCGCTTTTCATAAGATCATATGTCAGTGTACCAGTCTCACCTGGGAGACATACAGTGCTCAAAGCAGCAATGGAACACACTTTCAAGGTGTTGATGAGAGTCAACAATTAACACAAGCAAATGGGAAGAAGATATTTTCAACAAAAAATAATCAAAATAATATTCTTGCAGAACCAAACAATACAGTGGCAACTGCATCAGCTCAACTTTTTACTCTAAAAGACTTGATTGAGAAGTTTTTCTTTTTCTCCCTGCCCTCCTCTATCCAAATACTCTATAGACCTAAACTGACTCACCATAAAATATCCCTTAAAAATAAACAATTAAAGACACAAATCCTTTTTCAATTTAACCCAAGCTAGTCACAAAGTCTCACTGGGATTCTCAAAAGTTTTAAATGGGATTTAAACCAGTTTAGTTGTTAATTTACAAGTAGATGCATTCTAACAAGGAAACTAATCAAAATTACACAGGAGACACCTTTTACTGCATTGAACTCCACAGAAAGCCCTTGGCAATTTAGTATTTAATAAGGTTGCAATGTAATTATAGTCAAATAAAGCAGAAAACTACAGAGCTTTTTTCAGTAGAACCTTAAATCATATATTGTCATTATGTGGCTCTATTTGATAACTAATTGCTCATGTTTGAAGGATTTCCTAAGATGATAAAGAAAAAGAGAATATAAAATTACTACTATTCTACTGAAAATATCACAAATCTCATTGCACAGCCAGTTCAAACATGTCTTTGCTTTATGGTTCTGACCACTATATACATTTGTAACGCTCTGCTTATTTTCCCAGTTGGCTTCCATTTTTCCCAACACAATTTTACTTCCAGATAAAGCACAGTTCAAAATCATGGTGCCAGTATACTGAAACAGGCTGGGGGGTGGTCTGGAAGTCAGTTTTTCATACTGGCTCTGCCTCTCTCTTACAGTGGGAAAGAGTCTGCTACTTTTACTTCAAAAAGAGAAAACTATAATTGACTCAGTATTGGTTCCACAAACGAATCAGAAATCCTCCACTAATGCTGGAACACAGTGTTTCCAAAAAAAAAAAAAAAATCACCTTTAAAATAAAAACATAGAAAATCTTAGAAAACTTACAAGTACTCTGCCAGTTAATGTCTGGGCAGATATCATGACTCCTGCCCAGTCCTTCACAGACGTCATCCATCCCACTTCTGCTGCCACATTCTCCTCTTTCTCATCTGTTGGTTTGCAGGCTCCATCTGCCTGTGTGTCTCCACCACCATTGATCTTCTGGGCCTCCTGCAAAGGAAGTGTTTGGGTTAGTCAGTGTTTAGCAATTTGACAAGGAAAGACAGAGCAAAGCTGTGTCTAAGAAATGCTTTGAAAAACAGAAAATAGGTCTTCCTGGATTCCTCACGGATGAAATTAGGAATCTAATTGGACATATCTCTTTAGAAATAATAGAAATGGTCTATAAGGTATGAAACTAACAACTAGACAATAATATTCTCCTTGACATTACATCTTACAAACATACTTGACATCAAATATGCTCTATGTTCCTTCCTAATAAGCAGCATAAGTGACTGCAGCTCTGTATACAAGTATAGACCTACCTCTAAATGGATTTATCACATATACACTGAAAGACCTTCTGATGTATTAGTTCAAAACAACACCTACTAGGTGTGAACATAATTTATGCACAACTTTAATTTAATATCACTAGAATTAATTATCCAAGTAAACCTTCACCAAGAAGCACAATGTAACAAGACAGTAATTATCAAGTGTAAAGGGAACAAATCACACCACAGAGAATCTGCAGGGAGCTGCCACACTAGCAGTGAACCAGTTTTTCAATGAAAGTGTTTAATATATCACAGGAATTATTCTGTCAGTAAGAGGCTCTCACAGAATGGAGAGCTGGAAATTAAAGAGGAGCCTCAGCTGCACTAGGCTGACTGATGACTCACATGCCCTGGAATTCACATCAGTCTCCTCTGGATGCTGCAGCATCTCTAACTGCTGTGTGCTACAGTCATGGGTGCTGCACAAAAACCCAGGGAAATGACAGGAAAAGCCAGGCTGGATGGTCAAGAGTTTCAAACATATTGTAAGCAAAGTTCCAGACTGTGCCATGAGCATGCCTTTGGTGACAGCATAATACTAATGACTCCCTAAATGCCTGAGAAGTTAGGCTAAAGAAGCGGGGGGGGGACACAGCAAAATTCAGTGCTGAAGAAAGTAGCAAACACTTCAGCTTCACACACAGATCTGCATTAGTGCTTCGAGCGCTGTGATTACACCAACAGCTTCAAATATCTTGTTTATAGACTGTCTGTAGGCCACTAAGAAGGAAATTAATTGCCACTAATCCCTTCTGGGATATCTGTTATGCAAACAAAGACGTAGATGCCAGTTACGTGGTGATTATTACTACAGTAGGAATACTACATTGTGATGGATAAAACATAGAGCTGTGAGATGGCTTTGAGGACACAGCTGGACATAAGGGTACAGACACCTCTTGAGAGCAGTACTGAACTAATCAACAGTTGCATTGAATCTGTGTCCTGGTTTTAGTAGCCAGGGTCAGTTTGTCACTGGGTGGATGTGGATTCTAAACCCTCTGTGTCATTTTTCTCATGACCTGCTCCCCATGGCCCATTGGCAGCAGCTGCCCAGGGCACACCCCACCCCTCAGGGTACGCGCTGGGGGTTTAGAAACTTCTGTGAGATAAGGAAGTTTTCCTGCCTCCACACCCACCTGAGGGGTCATGTCTGCTAATGGGCCATCAGGGATGCCAAAAATATGCCATTGTTCACCTCACAGAGCAAATCACCCCTTGGGAAACTCCCCACCCTGGGGGCGGGACTGGACATTCCCAACTGAGCCCAAGCAGAGATAAGCTTGGGGCTTTGGGACTGGGATCTCCAGATCCAGAGGACCACCAGAGCCTCGACCAGACTGAGACTGCCACCAGACTGCAACCATCATTGTCACTAGCAGGTTTCTTGTTTTCTTTCTACTTTGAATTTAGGGGGCCCACGTGGTGCTCAGCACAGAGGTTGGTGAGCTCCTTTCTGCTTGCGCCCCACTGTGCTGGGCTGTACATCTGGTGTTTTTGTGGCACAAATGAATTTTCCTTCTGTCTCAGTGTATTTTTTGATCTTTTATTAAATTGTTATTCTGACTTGTAATCCCATTCTGAGTTGGATTCATTTCTCCTGCCAGTTTAACTCTAAACCAGCACAATCTGTCAGCAAAGAACAGTAAAGCAACACTAAAAATGTAATACATACACCAATAGTTATTTTAACAATCTCAGCATTGCAACTTAATTATCTCATCAGACTCTTAGTCTGTTAGTTTCTCCTCCCAAAAATCAGGCTCACTGTTCTTATTAGCAACTGCAGCACAGTGCACGATGTGGCTGTATTGAGAATAACAAATTATTCAGAGTTACAACAGGAAGTCAGTACACTTCCCAAGCAAAGAACCAGACAGAAGATAAAAAGTACTTGGCATTTGCATAACTGGACCTTACTCACTGACAAATCTGAACACAGCGAATCAGATGTTTTGCTCTCAGCATTGAAAGACACATCCTGCACTGCACACGCACAGAGCACAACCCCCAGGATGGGCTCACTGCAGAGGACGTACAGCACAGCACAAGGCACTGCCAGCAGAGCAACACTTGGCTGCAGACAGACAGTGACCCAAAATATCACCAAACCATAGAGATCAGTCCCAAAGAAATGCCTTGACCACCCACCAGGTTTTGATCATAAACCAGAAAAACCAGGCTGAATATAACAGACGTTGTACTAAAACAAAATATTGAAGGCAGTCATCTCGCCCAGGCTCTGGGGGCACTCACAGGACTCACTGGCCACTCTCCCCCAGGGTCTCCCCTGACCCCTCTGCAGCCCAGGATGCCATTTCAACCCTGTCCAGAGCCACCCACTCCCACAGCCCCGTCCCATCCAGCCTTGGTGAGCCAGATCCCAACAGCCTGGCCGACCCATGGGAGGTTCCCCTTGCCCAGCTGATCCACAGGCTCCCATCCCAGGCTGGCCCCCAGAAGGCTCCTGAAAGCCAGGTCCTCATCCCACCCCACCTAGCAAGGGAGCTGGGACAGGCTCCTGGCCCACAGTGCTTGAACAGCTACTGGCTGGTTAAAAAAACTACACACTCCACCTATTTCTCTCTTCCAACCAGTTTCTCTGCTAGAGCTTGTCTTTCAGAATGCAAACTTCACACAGCAGATTTTGCTGCAAGGCCCTCCTTGCACAGCAAGCTTTCATGCTCTGAGCAAGTTTATACTGAATGAATTCATGAGATTTTCATAGTAAAGGAGGTGCAATTATCTCTTCCTCTCAGATAAGAAACTGAGGTGCTGATTAAGTGCCTAACTCAGTCACTAGAGAAGTCATTGGCAGAGCAAGGATGAAACCGCAGTATTTCATGATTTTTCCATCTAGCAACCTCTGTTTTCGGCAAGTTATGCATGCATCCCTGTGGTTTTCAACATTCATAACTACAGATCTGGATATATAAAGTTCCAGAACTACAGGCCACTGAACAAAAAGAGTTGAATGAAAAAAGTCCATTTTATGTTGGTGAACTTAGAAATATTAAGGCTGGAAAATTCTGTTTTGTACATGTCCCTTCCTTACCCCCAACTTTTTTGTCAATAGATATGCTTACTCGGAAGATTATAAAAATAATTTAAAATTGCCTAATAATCAATAAAATTGTAGGCAATCTACTTAATTGAAGGAGAAAGGTGAATTTCTATGTTTTGGAAAGGTTTTCATAGCCTACAGTTCTTTTTGTTGTATTGACTTTAGTTTGCCAATAAAATAAAGCAGTAAGGCATGACAGACCTACCCAGTATTAGATTATCTGAAGGTATTAAAGTCAGTAAAACCTTTGAATGGCTCTATTTCTATATTTATACCACTTATTCCACCTCTATTAAAATCTCCCACCCATATTATTTCTTAATTAGAATGTAAGTAAAACAATCATCCCCTGCCAAGTGTCACTTGGAGCAGACTCTCCCCATCAGCCTGGCTCTTGTCATTATTGCAGCTGTAATTAATATGCAGATCAGTTGCTGTTATGCAATATTTGTGCTCAGCTTGGATATTTTATATTTTTCATCTACATGGCTAGTTTCTTATCTTAATTGGCTGTTAATTATTAAGGAAAGTTTAAACCTCCTTTAGTGATTTCTGCGGAATTGCTTAACAACTTGGGGATAAAGGCTGCTTTTATCTACACTGAGAACAAATCAGCCCAGTTATTGAGTGTATAGTCTGTTCCACTGCTATTTCTTCACCTCAAAGCACTGCGTAACCAACGCCAAAACATGAAAAAGGTGCTTAAAATAACGAACTGACAGTGACAATAATTGTTTAATTATTTACAGGTTCAGTACTAGAAGTCAGGTATCTTTATCCACTCTTCCTACTTGTGCTCATTATTCTAATTACCTGAGGACAGGAACTTTAATTCAGATAGATGAAGAGAAAAGCAACAGTTTGAGAAACATGTATTTCCTGAACTTAATGACAAAATGGAAGAGAGCATGATGAGAAGGGGTGTAGAAGATTCAGGACTCACAGTTCTACCAATGGTCTGACCAAGACCCACAGTATGAAGTTCAATGCTTTCTCTCCAATTTTCAACAATAAATATTGATTCTGATTACACAAATTCTGAGAGGCTTAAACACTGTTACTTTAAAGGAAAAAAGAATTCCAAAAGGGAATTCTAAAAGGGAAAAAGACACTCCTAAATGGTTTTGAAAATGTAGTTCTGCCTGCTTCATTTCACCTCTCTGGAACACCTGCACAAGCACAGAACCTCTGCACAGACACTCCATTCAACCCAGGACAACACAAAATAAAATTAGAAGACTGTTATGAAACCTTAAAACATCATCTAAAATAATTTTAGGCCTTCTCATGCCATGAAGACAACCTGACAAGTACTCTCTGAAGTATGGTACTGAAAAGATCAGATTAGAAAACAAAGGAAACAGGCAAGTAACGGGAGGGTTAAAGTCTGGTGAGACAAAGAAAAGGACTTGATATTCCCATTTATTTAACATTTAACTATTTAAATATCACCCCAAAATCAAGAATTATCACCTGTAATGAGAATACAGCGCATTGAGTCATGCCCACACCACTCAAGACAAAGCAGCATGCTCAATTTAAGCAGATGTTTAAAAACAGTACCAATGCAGCACGCCCGGGATGAGCCTTTGCATTTCTCTGAGCGAACACAAGATGAGAAAGGGCCTCTCAGAATGGCAGTTGCAACCAGTTTAAAGTACCCACTTTGGAGAAGAGAGGAAAGGGCTGCGTTTGATAAAATTGCAAGTTGCTGACATTGTTATCTCCATTAACTACCCTCCAATTAATAGCATGACATTCCTAGACCTACACATTAAGAAAGGGTTTATATCAGATCAGTAACACTTTCATATTGGCTATTCTTACACATTAGGAATCTGTGTGGGTGCTCTTTCCCTTTTCATTCATCAGTTTCCCCAAAGCCACCAACAGGGCTATGTGAGGAGGAATAATTTTGCATGTAAGGCTATTTCTCCTCTCTGCTAGGCAAGCCTCTAAAACACTGAATTTAAAATTATTTGGCCACTCTCAATAACTTGGGTACATGTCCTTAAATATATTCACTCATCATTTTGATAACTCCAAATAAGGGTCATAAATTTCTATAAAACCATAATACTACGCTGAATTCTCAGAAGCAGGGCAATGTATAGTGCATGCTAAGACTTCAGGTATCTCCTGAATATATTGGCATAGCAGATACTTTCCAACAGATATAGTTACCATCTGTAGTCTGCATCTTAATGAAGACTAAGTACGAGTTAGTACTGCTTACTAAGTACCAGTTAATCTAGTGGTAAAAACAAGCAAAACAAAACAAACAAACAAAAACACAACACAAACAAACAAAAAACCCAAACAAAAAATACTTAAAGCAGTTCAGCAGTTCACCTGTTCTAAGGCAGATTAGGATACACAAGTTTTCACTGGAATATTAACAACCAAAGCAAGTGGGAATGTGAGAAATTAATAGCTGTATGGAGACTTATTCCTCTTGGGAAAAAAAGTCCTGTAGGAAAGAGAAAGCAGAGGCTAAATTAACTAAAATTGAGCTGCAGTACTTGCTTACAAGCTGGCCTATCCACAGCATCTCCACAATATTAGGTTCCCAGGCAATATGAAGTTACACTGACGTCAGTTATCATACTGTAGCTATGGTTTGACTCGTTTCAAAGGTTTAATTATTCATACCCAAACAAACATTATTCCTTTCACTGGATAAAAGAACCAGAATGATCTGTGGGAAACGTGGCTGATAAGATAACCAAGCATTTTGCTCTCATAAAAAATTCACAAGCTACAGAATTTGGTTTCTGCAAATTTGGCAGAAAATTTAAGCCAAAACCAGAGTACCAATGTTTTCTTAGTAGTTTACCACTGAGGCGTTAAATTCCCATGAGACTATTCTTCTTATTTTCTGCATTCCTGCAGGAATTCTGAGAAGCATCTTGCCAGTCCTTAATTACAACCAGAACCTTACTTCCTGTGCTGACCAAAGGTAAAAAAACCTTTTTCTCTTTTTTTCCAGTAACCAGCTTCTCTGTTGTATTTGTGCTGGCCTTCAGTAATCCTAACAGATTTTTTTGTTCTGTGCCCTTCATATTTCCACTATGAGTTACTGGTATAAAATCCCCTTTTCATGTCATTGCTTTGACTGACAAAAATTGCTGCAGTAGAGGAAATTAATTCTAAAAACCTTGACCTGAGAGGCAAGGGAAACTAGATTAATAATATATAGTGTTCCACACACGATCCCACAAATAGTAGCAACAGTCTGTCAAATGAAAGGTTCCTGGGTAAGGTTCTCACTTGAGAATATGAAACAGCACACGCCTACATTACTTGAAATCCGAAGCAAGTACAAAAAAGATTCAGTTCGATGATTAAAAAATTCTACATGTCAATAGAAGTGCTATAATGTTACGCTTTCATTGATGTGAAATGGTATTTCTAGACAACTAGAAAACTAGCTGGCAGTTTTCCATAACAGCAGAACAGTGAGACAGCTCCAAGTCCCTGTTCTGTCACCAGATTTCAGAAGTGCTCAGCCACACTGTGTAGGGTCTTCACCCCACAGCTGCAGAACAAAACTAACAGCAGTTTCTGTTGCACAGGGTTCTTATAAATACATTTAAGATTTTAAGTGTTTAAGTGGTAGACAAATGGGAGCCACTGCAGGCACAGTGTAGGGAATCACAAAATAAGACATAGTGAAAACTGGTAAAGATTGCTAGACTAGTTATATAAGACAATTCAGCATATTAGGACAGATGTGTAAAAAGGAAGCTATTAAGAACTCCAGGAACTGCAGTGAAATAGAATAGGAGAAAATCATTACAAACTTACATGCATTCAAATGGACAAACATGGTGCTTTCTTTAAAAAAAATTACTAGTTCAAGTTAGCAGGAGTTGATATCAATAGTTACATAAACTATCACCATAGGTTAAGAAGTTTGAGAATAGATATAAATGAAGTTATTCACACAGTTGCCTTTTCTTCTTCCAATTGTGTATCATATGACATTTATAGAAACAAATAAGCCATGAACTTGTTGTAAGATTACATAACAAGTGAACTTACTGTCTGTAACACATAGATAAATAAAAAAATAGGACAAGTTGGTGATCTAAAGTCTAAGAGTATTCACTGCAGAGAATTCACAAACCTTCAAACTAACACAGCCCATTAATTTATTTTCCTTTTTTATAGTTAATAGAGCATTTCTTGAATTAAGTTCCTCTACAAAGATCAAATTAATATTGTATTAAAATATTCTCTGAAGGCCCTTTCAATTATAAAGCAGCAGACAAAGCCATCCCATTTTACTACTGAGGACACTAAGTTTAAATCATGCACATTATTATTCTTGGTTCATACCTACCACAGAAATAGGTACAATTAGGCAGATTAGGCAATTACCATGTAAGACAATATTAGTCTTCAGTTGCATTGTCTGTGGTTCCAGCCCTATGCTGAAATCACTCTTTCAAAAGACATTTTTTAAAAACAACCCTTTACAGTAGAGTAGCCTTAAATATTATGGAAACTAAACTTGTAAAAATATATTAACCAATATCAGATCAGACTGTTATTGAAACTACAGACAAGTCTCCCTTAATGAAAAAGCACACAATTTCTCTCACCCTCCCATGTTGTTCCTTCCCACCTAACAAAAGCCAAATCAAAGTAAAAACACAACTGAAAGTTAAATTGATTCTGACACTGCTGTGAAATGAAAACTGCCAAATTACCTATATCCTACTGAATGATTAATCCAGGAAAACTATTTGATTATTTGCTTTTAAATATCTATAACCTAAAAGCCTCAAAGTGTTTCACAAATGGAAGAAAAAGGTCTTTAAAATGAGGGAAAAAAAAAAAAAGAGAGAGAGAGAGAAAAGGCAAGAAACAGCAGGAAAATTACCTAACTTGTTTATCCTGATTACAGGAAGTACTCTAGTTGATTGCTCATAATTTTGTTGTTGCTGTTAACATTAAGTGGCACACAATTCCAAGTTTTTGAATCATCACCTCTTGCCACATTTTTTAGTGCCACCAAAGGATGAAAAATACATGGAAAAAATAAAGAAAAAAATTATTTTTCCTAATTTTAAGGGAAGTATTACTAATGAATCTTTTATTATCTACAGGAGGTGTTGACCTACCAGCAAACTGCGCTTTCTTTCACTTCATTCCGTTCCTAAACTTTACTGCTTTTCTCTCAGAGGTGTCCAAGAGAAAGAGATGCAGACTGAGCTGTACAAGGAAATCTTTCCCCTCTTCTGTGGTTTACAGAACTGCAAGGCAGTCAGCACTGATGACTAAAACTTGTGCTCAAAAATCACCTCTCTAATGCCCCAAAATCACCAAGAATCCAGGGATTAGGAATGGCACTACACAGTTTAAGAAATAGAGTCTCTAAGCAAAAGGTACTGTAAATACTCCAAAACTGGAATCTTGGTCCCTATATAAAAGGAATTAACTACTCCCTTTCTTGACCCAAATAAAAGTTTTTCACCTCCAAAACT
Organism: Formicarius rufipectus; assembly: GCA_013399695.1. NCBI lineage: Eukaryota > Metazoa > Chordata > Aves > Passeriformes > Formicariidae > Formicarius > Formicarius rufipectus. Next base: position 215,813 of record VXAU01000623.1, read on the forward strand.
TGACAACAGGAATTTCAGGTGTTCATTTGACTCAAATCAAATATTTTCACATGGAAGGGATGGACTTAAACACTTGTGTCTTCTATTTTACATGAAATAGCAGATTATTAATATTTTATGGGAATATAGGCAACCTTCATCAATACTAAGGCTATCAAAAATTTATTTGCATTTATATTTTTACAAAGAGATTTATGATTTTTCACAAGATTTTAAGGGTAACAGGATAAAAGATGAAGGAGAGAGACAGTGAGAGAAAAATAACAGACTCATGAATATAACTAGACGATAATATCACAAGAAGCACGTAAAATAATAACTTGAAGAATGACAGAGAATCAGTCTATTATCTGCCAAATTTGACAAAACACTAATCTCTAAGGCCTTTTTTGATTCAAGGGTCATATATCACATTTACTGTCATGGCAATGAAATCATAAAGGAAAGCACAAGGAATTGAAGGGAGCTCTCTGTAGGATATAAAGCCTTTACTGACGAAGGAAATTAAGTTGTAGTACGTAACACATAAATATTTAAAGAGCACCATGTCAGCCAATAACTAATTACAAATATTTTCTAGCTTACAACATTTCTCACTCTGATATTACAGAGTACAGTGCAGCTTTCAGATTGAAAGGATGTGGTGTGAGGGGGCAGGTCTAGAGATCACCCAAAAGTTCAGGAATCCGGAGAAATTATATACAGTGCTACTTCTCAAAATATTGAAAAGGCAGATTTACTGTACAAAGTAACTGTTCTAATGACTACTTGAAAATTGGCAATTCCTCCTAAAAGACCAGTTACATCACATTGTAAGAAATGTGCAAGTGCTATTATTTAATGCAGTAGTTATGGCCTCATTTATTTCCCACTGCTATGGACACATAGCAGTGGGAAATTTTTGTGCAACCTGAATCTCCTGACCATTGCATAAATGGCAGACAAAAGGTTTTAAACCTACAAGGAATTTTTCTTCTTTTAGGTTAAATTTCTTTTAGGTAGCATATATTACTTGGGTTCCCTTCCTAGATACTGAATATCAGCATTCAAATGATTCAAGATCAACACTTGTAGACTACAATTACTGCCTCTGGTATGTTTATGATGCAAGGAAACATACCCAGTTCCTTCACATTCATGGATACTGACTGAAATCTAAAGCAGAGAAGAAAGATAAATTTCTGTTTGACTTGCCTGTTATAGCTCCATTAAATTTTATTTATGCTATACTGAATGAGAACAAGCTCAGTCAACTCTCTTTGCCTTTCTGAACCTCATTGCTTTAAATAACAGGCATAGCACACTGACAAAGAGATCATCTCCTGCTCTTTGTGGGCACACCAGCACCGCCCTGCTAGGAACTGCTGCCTGACTGTGACATTGAGCACGGTCTTTTTAAGCAATCAGAAGTTGGACTAGTGGAAAATAAAGATACATTGTGTCCATTCTTGCCTCTCATAACACATCCTGCTCGTGGCAGGATTGAATCTGCCTGTACCAAAGCTTAGAGATAAAGCTCTTTCTCTGGCAGGTCATTTTCTAAATGAGAACAGCAACTCTTTGAAGTTCTTCAGAGGCCTGAATGCTGAGAAGCAGCACTGGCAATTAGTAGCAGAGGGCAGGTGAGGTGCTTAAAGGCAGTCACTGTTCCATCTCATGAGTCTGCAGTTTTGGGTTTCAAAATTCAGCACACCAGCAAAGGCAGCATATGTCCCAAAAATATGTTACCTCCTAAGACTGTCTCTGCCTATAAATTATGCATGACACAGCAAGCAGTTATTGTCACCTGATCAGGAAAGACAATGAACAGACGTGAGGAAATCAGTCAACTTAAATTTTTAGCTCTTTTTCTAAAATTAAATAACAGTAAGATGAAATTGAAGCGTAACTACTGTTAAATACTGAGTTTTAGTTTGCTCGACGTTTATGGGACCAGAAGTGGACATTGATGAACAACAAAGTTCACACTGCTATGGAAATTCCAATCTTGAATGCCCTTTGTTTACATGTAGTTATTTTGTTATAATGCCATAACTTCATTACTGGGCCTAAAACTCTTTTTTTCTTAAATTTTATATGAATAATTCTGATAAAGAATTTGCTGCAGCATAAAGACTGACAGCCTTGCTTTGATGAATGGTTCAAACTTCACAGTATTCACAAGCTGTATTTTAGAGAACCTACTCATCAGCTTGAAGCTTCAGAGACTGTCTCTATTTACAGTGCTGCATAATTACCTCACACAGCTTCCCAAGATGCAGGTGCCCCCATAATTTATTTGTGAATGAGATTCATTGACAATCCCATACAAGTATCACACAATATTAAAAATTTTACCCTAACTACTACTTAAAAGAAGAAAGGACTTAAGACCTAGTTTAAAAAAAAAAAAAAAAAAGAAAAAAAAAAGTAATGATTCATGCAGCAGTAATTCACATCTCCCAAATACCCCTCTCTAGCTTATTCAGCAACAAGACACACTGAGGCAATACATGTAACTAGGGAATGCATTTGAGAAATGAACATATCTCTGCATTTCAGATTCAGATGATGGAAATCAGGAAAAAAACTAAAGGCATGAGCTGTAAGATCAGGGGTTTGGGTTTTTTTTCCCCATTTACAAGTATGATTTTTATCCTCACAAACTAGTTTAGCAAGGAAAATGGGATCTACAGGTTACAAAAGCAGAAGTCATGAGTAGCATGGTTCCCATTTTGTCTGCAGATACACAACTCTAAGAAAGAGTCCTCAAGGACAGTTTTCTTCCTGCTCACTTTCTAAGTCCTCACTGGCATCACAGGATCCACTGCACATAATTCAAATGCTTCATTTTATTAACATTTGCAAAGTGTTCAATAAGCTCAAAGAGATGTGCAATACTTCAGTACTTTTACTTGATGCCCATGTTGGCAACAACTACTGCCCAGAAGCATCTAGTGGTCCTCACCCTAGGCTGCAAAAGATTTCTGCTGAATGAAATGAACTTCCTGAGAAGGAAGCTTCTTACCTAAGACTAAATCATATATCAGATTTTTGTCCTGTTCCATTTAAATAAAACTTGACTTTAAAATATATCTGAAGGGCTCTACAGGGGGAAAAAAGTCTGTTACTGATTGAATTGATAGAAAGAGCTATAAAAGTTCAAAGGAAAAAAAAGGCTGCCTTCATTCAGTTTTCATTTTTTACAGGATTCAAAAATGATGAAACAACTTTATTTTCTCTAAAACCCACCCCTATTGCCATATGAAATTCAGCTGGAATCCCTCAGATCCACAGCAATCTTCTTCTGTACTGATTTCTGTTCCTGCAGATAACCACAGGAGTAACAGAAAGATATAAACTAAGCAAACTTTCCAAGCTCTACTTCTCTTCTTACATCCCACCCCTGGAAGTGTTCAAGACCAGGCTGGATGGACTTTGAGAAAGTCTGGTCTATTGTAAGGAGTCATGTCCATCATAGGGAAGTTGGAATGTGGTGATCCTTATGGCCCCTCCCAACCCATGCCATTCTATGATGGGAATCTATGATTCTACCAGCCATCTCTCTGGATACTGCCATGTCATAAGGGATTATAACCTAGAAAAAGGCATTGAAAATATTCTGGTGCACCAGGTAAAACTAAGCTCATGCTGAAAGCACCTTTGTCCAGAACTATGATGGTACACAGAGAAAGCCAAAAGTTCCTCCAACTGGGTTTGAGTTACAGCAAGTTGAATATGCCTCAACAATGTGCCATGGCAGCCAAAGGGACAGGCTTCGCTGGGAAGCTGTCACAGCACCAGCCTGGCAGAGTTGGAGGAATATCCAAGACAATCCTCTTAGTTTTAGATAGTCCTGCATGGAGCAAGGAGTTGGGCCCAATAATCCTCATGGGTCCCTTCCAGTTAGAGATATTCTACAATCTATGATTTCACATCTAATCTCCTAACCTTCAGTCTAAGCCTGCCTTTGTTAAACCTCTCTAATCCTGCTCCCCTCCCTATATACCCATCACCTCTGACCCTGTTAAGATGTTTATCCTAACAACTAGAGATTGAGTTCAGCAGGTGTCTAGTCACAAAGTAGAATATGATGAGAAAATTTTTATGATCTAAGCAATTTATTCAGGAGATAGAGAGTTGTATCGTCCTTAATTGTTTACTTTCTATTTGCTTGTTTTAGGGATGGGGGTTCTGAGGTATTCTTACCTTCCTCTCCCTTCAAACATAACAGTTTGCCACATCCTGTCTGCAAGTTTGGCTCAAAGCCTCCACTTTCTTTCTGAGCATCTTCTACTACTGCCATCGATTGCAGCAGCACTGAGAAGTGAAAACATGATCCCCACCAGCACACACCCTCTGGATGCAACTCTGCCAACCTCCTGGGGTGACAACAGATGTTTTTGTTAGTTCTCATGTCTTGTAGAAGACACTACTAACCCAGGGAAAGAATCAAAAACTGAAAGCAAGGCTGACAGCAGGAATAATACTACGGTCCAATGGGTACTGAGGCATCATTTAACTAAATAAGGCATCACAGGAGCAGACACACCAAATTACCCAAATGCTTACACAGCCTTTCAGCTTGCTGGAACTATTTTCTACCTATAACAAAATAAGAACACAATTGCAATGAAGAAAAAAAATCATTAAGCTGGGTCTAAACTCAGTAATGTGGGTGGCAAGGTTATTGTAATTGGAACTCTGGGAAAATAAAAGCTACCATACACAGTAACCAAGTCCCAGAAGGAAAATGAGAGTTCACTGGTTTGACTATTTAACTGTAAAAGTAAACATATGAAAATTGCTGAAATAAATATACAGACGTAGTTTGTTGATTTACAGTTTTTAGGAATTAGGGACTAAAATGGAATTTCTGAATGTTGTAGAAGTTCAGATTTAATTTGTATCTAAAATGGATTTTTGGAGGGAGTCTGCTCTACTATTACTTCTGGAAAAAAGACTTGTTTTGCTTTAAAATTTAGACATAAAACTTAAGAATTCCATAGGCAACTCAGGCTTCGTTTTACCAGGCAAGATACCCTCTGAGCTGGTGAAGTCAGAATTCCATTTCTGTGATCAAAGGGAACATGGATTCTCCCATGACAACATTCTGTGACAAGCAGAGCAAGTTTCCCATCACAACTGGGCTTCCTGACTGCTTTACACAATCACTTCACTTTGTAGAAAGAGGGGTATGAAAAGTATGAATACAAATCTTGTTCCTGTCAACCAAATTACTGCAAAGGCCACACTGAAAATTAACTCATATCAAGAAAAAAAGCCAATTTCTTGCAAAGATTATAAAGATCTTTTCACAACTAATTCTAAGCTATTAAAATAAAGCTTTGAGTTTGCTTCCTGACATCTCAAGACACCCGGGCATCCCAGTGATGGTGGCACTGCTGCCTTGCTGTGCTCCAGACCATGGAGCTATGAAAAATGTTTTATTTCATTACTCAGAGACCTAGCAACAGTGATATTGCATAAAATGATCATCAGTCATAAAAAAATAAAAAAAATTAAAAATGTATGACTGTCTGCTGTGCTCTGCACTCCCTGTAATCAGTGAGTGCTGCTGGAATCCAAGTGGGGGGAATTTTTCATCAACACAGGCATATCAATTATGAGAATGGCAGCCCTGCTGGATGCCAGACTCAAACTGTTGTTAGGTAGGCTGCTTATGGGATGGCTGGAGCAGAACAGTACAAAAGGATAAAAATAAATGGAATACTTAATGGAGAAGAAGGTTAGAACTACAAACAACCTGCATGCAAATCCAAAGTCACCATAACAAAATTCTGTCCTCATTTCTTCAGTGGGAGTTTGGGGTTGTATGGTTTTCTTTTTTTATTTTTGGTTGTTTTGTTTATTTTTTACAACGAACTCTCTCACATACACACTCTCCAGGACACTCACGAGGCTTTAGACAGATTCTAGCATAGATTTACCCAGCAAAATCTGAATTGCTTGAGAGACCAAAGAGCTGCTTCGGGGTCTCTCTCGTTACTGGCCCACGTTGAAATCCATGCTGTGACAAAACTATCTTAGAAAACGGATTTGTTCAAGCTGTCAGTATTTTTTTCCACGTGTATTCAGACATACAAACAATGCCATCTCTGCTAACTGAGCCCTTCACAAACTCCTCTGCATCTGTAAAATCTGCAGAGGTCCCTAAAGATGAAAAAACATGAAAACTTTCATGCCAGACTCATCTCTAGGGCACAGTGCAAATATTTCTCCCTTTTCCTCTTTCTTTACAATCTAAATGTAGCTTGTTAAAACATCCACTCTCTTTACACTGTGATGATTGATTAGACCACCTGGAACTTATTTGAGGGTAATATTCTAAGTTATAGTTCTGATTATTAGAATATACAGGGTAGCAACCTAGTTATTAGCAGAACAAAAACAGGAGAGTTTCACTTGATTGGCATGGTTGTTGTTTGGTTTTGGTTTTTGGGTGTTTTTTGGGGGTTTTTTTGTTTGGTTGGTTTTTTTTTTTTTATTTTTTTTTTTGGGGGATATTTGGTTTTTTGTTTTGGTTTTTTGGGGGGTTTTTCGGAGGGTTTTTTTGTTTGTTTATTTTTGGGTTTTTGGCTTTTTTTTTGTTTGGTTGGTTTTGTTTGGGTTTTTTGTTTGTTTGTTTTTTGGGGGTTTTTTTTAACTAAAGGAATTCCAAATCAGTGACAGGGATAATAAAGGTGTATTGACTCAGAAGAACTAGGGAGTTGGGCCAGAAATTATAAAAAACACATTCCTGTAGGAACAGGACAAAGCATATGGCTCTATCAATTAGTCAATGTGGTGATAGATTTTTTTGTTGGGGTGTTGGTTTGGCTGTTTTGGGTTTTTTTTTAGTGTTTGGTTTTGCCTTTTTTTGTTTGTTTGTTTAGTGTTACATCAGCAATATACAGTGAAAGAACAAGAAGGTTTATAGTATGCTTTCTGGATACAAATGTAATGGTCTATTACTAACAAGATTGACTTGTTTCACTGAAAAGTTTCTGCTCACTATAACAGGACTCCAAACAGAATAATTAGTTTTAACAGCCTTCTTTTTTTTCTAATACTGAGAAAATTGGAGTAGGTTTGTCTATTTTTATTTGTTTCTAGCATTAATATACATCTCATTGGGTTAAAGTTCCTTACAACCCAAATCATTCTATGATTCTGTGGACAAATTATTTCAGAAGAGAAATGATAGTGCAATTAAAACAGGTAACAATTTAAGACTTATGTTACATTCAACCATGCATGAACAAAGCAAACAAATTGACACATTCTTGACACATTCATCTATGAGTTAAAGGGAGGGAATAAAGTTATCCAGCAAGTAGAAGCTCATCAATTTGTAGTCAGAAGTATTATCCATTGCCTACTTGCTGAATATTCCCTTAAGATTGATAACATATACTGTACTAGTACACACACCAATTCACATGGACAGACTCACTAAAATACACAAAGCCAAATAACATATACAAAAATACTCAAATGGAGTTCAGGAACAGCTTCTTCTAAGTGGTCATGCATTATTTCTTTCTTCACTGAAGAACAATTTCAGGAAAAAAAAAAAAAAAGCCAGCAACAGCTAATTGTGACCTAAAACATTGACAGGATCTGTTATACGACTATTTCAAACAATTAAACCCAATCCACATTTGATCAACCAAACCAAAGGAAAAGCTTTAAAAATCTGTATTAAACCAAAGAGGTCTTTAGCATGATAGATGCAATGGGGAAACTATTTCTTTCCTAGCAAACATCCATTTTACTACATAATAACTAATTATTTCATTAAAAAAAAAAGGTCAGACACTAAAACTTGTTTTAAATAAGGGAAGACTTTTTACAGTTTTCAGAAGTCTTCCCATTAGCCCTCTACTCTGTCTAATTCCCTTCCCTAGCCAGAAGCAGGTAATCAGAACTGCACACTTGGGTTAAATTTCATCTTCCTTTTGATTTCTTTTTTTCCAATATGTGAAAGTGAAGTGGCTCATTCTTTCACAACATTCCTAGGTGCCTACCTAAGGACACATTACCCTGGCAGCATCAAGGGACATCCAGGTTGGTGTCTGCCCACACCACCCCCTGTTCCAGCACAGTCACCCCACCACAGGTGCCATCAGCCCATGGAGAGGCTGTTTTGGAAGGAGGATTTAATGCTCAGGCCGAGGAACTGACACACTGGGAGCAGTCACAGCAAACTCAAGTCTGGCTAAGCAAGTAAAGCAAGTTTTTTTGGTACAAGATGGATGAGAAAAAAACAGGATTCTGAGGATTCTATAATATCATTAACAGGAATGGGAACAGTAGCCTTGGGATCCAGAAAACATATGTATTAACCAGTGCAGGCTACTTTCTCCAACCTCTTAGGACACTTTGCTCTGACCTGAGCTGATTAATTTTTGGATGTGCTAAATTCATTTACTTTTTCTAAAAATAGAAAACAGAGTACATCTGGAGGCAAAAATAAGCTTAAAGACCATACTGTTGTATGTATTAAACTTCAGTTTGCTCTGTGTGGCAAGTTGTATCCTGACCAAAGAAAAGGAGCCACATTTGCTAATTCATCATAGGTCACATAACTGTACAAAAGAAATACCAATAAATTTTAGATTTTCTTTTCTATAAACAAAATCCAACAAAATACATGATAAACACTTTGAAGCCTGATTTTATTTTCTGTGTAAATGAAGATGTATGTATATGCACCCACCCTTACCCAGGTTTAAAAATACAAGTATTTCCTTGACATGCACAAAAAATCCAAATTATAATGACAACTTGTAAAGGAAAACGCTAGTTATAACAACACATAAATAGAAGAAAAAAAAAAAAACAAAACACAAAAACAACCTGACAATTTCTTCACATACACTGAGTAAAAAATAAGCAAAAATACAGTACTACATAAGAAAAATATAGATTTCTTTAAAAAAAATAAATGTTTTACTTTTGCTAGTCTGTAGCAAACACCCTGAAAACTAACAAGAGTCAAACTTGGATAGTGCCAGACAAGTAATAAACATAGAAGTATCCACATATTATAGTATTTCCCCTTGAGATCACTGCACTAATCCTGTGAGCATGACCTACATTAATATCACTACTATTAATGGTAAAATCACTCATTTTCACACAGTTGCTTCCCTCAAAGCACTGAATCTGTAGAACCATAACTGCTTTTTGCACACAGCACTTACTAACACAGAAAAAAAAAAAAAAATAAAAAATGGGGACTTTTATTCTAATCAAGGAACATTTGGAGACCAGAAAGATAAAGAACTGAGGGACAGGATGGAGACTTCGAGGTCCAACAAAATGCCCTCTTTAAATGGGAAGCAGAATTTTAGGCAGAAGTTAAGACAGTAATTTGACAGCCCCAACTGTATCATTTGCACACTTGAGATTGATTATCTACATTGTCTGAAAGTGAAAAGTTGTCACACTATGATCACCATAATTTGTAAAATATTTTAAGCAACTAGGACTGAAGGTACCATAAATACCTAATTTTTGCTTATATATCTCACTCTTATAAACATGGTAACAAATCATCTCAGAGACTTCAGGATTTGCTCAGAACACTGGTGGCCTGAGTGCTTCCAGACTATTTAGACAAAGCAGGGAATGGTTATTTGACCTCATTTTCCAGTTTGAAAAAGCAGGTACAGAGAAACTGAAAGGCATGCAGAAAGCTTGTAAGGAAATATAGATCTGTAATTAGATTCCATGTTTTAAGCCATTGCACTAATGAAAGGAACAACCTTCCTCTCTCATGTGGGGTATGTAAACAGAATCCTTTGCCTTGCTAACTAAACCAAACACAGACTTAAATTTACTTCTGAGAAATCTTTTGTGAGTCCTTGAGGTCATTTTTCTGAATTACCTCGTGTTATTTGGTGTATGCATAGAATGCATTCCTTATAGGCTGGGTCCTCTGATAATTTCCTATTCTAATTAGTTTCCATTGGGCTAGAAAATATAATACTTCCCAGGAAATTAAATTTAGCCTATGTCCTCATTTTTTTTTTACTGTTCATTAAATGGAAAGGGTCATCATAAAATCCAAGCTACCCCCTAAACAAGTTTTGGCAATGGTTTTAAAGACCTTGTCTCATCATAAGAACGTTGAAACAAACCTGCCACTTAGAAGACAGATTACCAGTTAAATTCATTGATTAATTCCTTGTCTCTGCTACCAGCAACTCAGTCTTGGAATGGAATAAAATAAGAGCAGATGAACAGTTCCCAGATACAGCAAGACTGCACAAACCAGGAACGCAGCTTCATCCACACATCCTAGTATTCTAAGCCCAAAAAAACACTGTCCTTGTTATAAGGAGCTCCACTTTCACATGAATACCATTTTTTAGGATAAATGAAAGGATTCTCAGTCAAAAAATGGAAGTGCTGCTTCAGCTCACATTTAAGAAACTTGTCTATACAGCAGTTGAAATCAACGTGGATTCCAGCCCACCGTGCCAAGGATTCCTCTTTTACTATCCAAAGAACTGTTACTACAGTCCATGAAGAAAATAAACTCAGCCTTATGGATGGCAGAATAAAAAACTTTGAATTCCAAACAGAATTTTGTTTTTTTCCATGAAGATGTTTAGAAAGCAGAAGTCACTAACTTAGAATTGACTACAGAGCACTGCAGACACCCATGGTGTCTGAGAAAGCAGCATCTCCTAATTTAAGGTCAACTCACTGGCTGAGAACTACACAAAAATAGTTTGCTTTTTATGCTTTTTGATATCCTAGAAAGCAAGCAGTGAACATTAGACGAAAGATAAGCAGAAACAGTCTGTTAGGATTCATGAATATTGAGATTCCAACTTACGCCTCAGCTTTGCTACATCCAGCATTAAATAAACTATCACTACATTAACCAATCAAGCATGCTAGCCCTTGACTGCAGGCAGAAATGGGATATGCCCAGTCCTTAATAAAAGGCCAAGAAAAGCAGAAATCAAGAAAGCAAAAGCAAGAAAATCTCCTCGAGCATTTTTGAAGCATTACTCCAGAGTTCAGATGGCACCAAAAAGTTCTTTCAAAGCTACCTGGTTAAAAGCAACAGATAAAAGTCTACATGGAAATTTTCCAACAGTCTTTTGACAGCAATTCATTTTAATATTTAGTAGTAATATTTTCAAAATCTATGTTTCTAAAACTGAGGATCCTGGAAGGTCTACTGCTGAGTACTTTCACATTTCTTAAATCAATACACCATGGGAAGCAACTCTACGAACATCAGATTACAGATCTGCCTTTCAAGTCTTCCTGTCACCCTTTGGGACTCACAAGTTGCTTAAAATTCTATTCAAATACTCGTTATTTCTCCTAGTTCTTTGGGATTTAGGGATTTTTCTTAGGTTTTTTTGTCAGTTTGTGTGGGGTTTCAGGGGGGATTGTTTCAGAGTGGTATTTTGTTTCTGTTTAAATTAAGAATACAATGTATCTGCATCAGACTGAGCTTCAGACACAGATTTGGCTCCCTGAACTCAAATAGTACTCATTAGAAAAGTTAATGACTACAAGGATTTTATTTGTTTTGGTTTTTTTGTTTGTTTGTTGGTTTTTTGTTTTTTTGGGGTTTTTTTGGTGGTAGTTTTTGTGTTTGTTAATGTCCTTTGCAGCTAGCATTGCTGTCCTACTCAGAGACAGATACTTTGTTTGGAACTAAAAAACCCCTTGGGTCTGTGAGGGGAAAACAAACTGTGTCTTAATATGTAAAAACACTGACGAGTGACAATTTATTTCAGACACCAAAGAATTTGTTTGAATTCTTTCAAATTGCGCAAGATTTCCACAGCATAGAGAATTCTCTCCCAGATTAGTTTTATATTCTTTTGGCATTTTCAAAACACACAATTGAGTTATACTTCATATTTATATTCGTTGGCCATAAAGGCAACAACATATGGCTGAGATCATAAGAATCAAGTAATATTAATTTTTTAGCATTTTTATTTTCCATTTTTAGTATATAGTGGAAGAAGAAATTATGTTATTTGGAAACTATTAAATAAACAGAACAGTGATAGTAATTCTACTTAATTTTCTCACTGATGAGCAATTTGGCAACCTATTAGCCAAAAAAAAAAAAAAAANTGAAAGATCCCTCTTCTATAATTAGTGTACCTTTACTTCCTTCTGAATATATTTACACAATGATCATTTACAAAGTAAAATATGTACTTGTAAATTTTTGTTAACATTTTACGTTGTAGCAAATTCCTACGTAATACAATGTGAAGTATCACTTAAGGACTTAAAAATTTAGCAGAACAATTCTCATCTCCATGAACCAGGTATGTTGAGAATCCATATTAAAAGGAACATAAGCTACAGGGCACATGAAGCTTTACCTGAAAAATAAGTACTTGAAGTGAAAATATACTACAGAGATGTGATAAATACACTGATAGATACTTATCTACCAGAAGGATAATATTTAATTCTTACTTAGTTTTACATAAAGAAAATATGAAAGTCCTTCATGTTGGATAAGTAAAAACCCAAAGACTAGGAGAGTTGGTTTGTATTAATCAAGCAATACCACATCTTCCATCCAGTTTTAATTTCCTTAGATAACAGAGGTTCTGTGATAACTGAATACAGAAAGGGGCAAAAAAGAAGTGATATCCCTACTCAGTCTGATTGCACTCTTGGGGATTCCATTTGTGAAACAAAGAAAATTTTGATCTGAAAGTCTTAAGCAGTTTAGTATCACTGATAAAGTTTCTGCACCTCCACAACCTGAACAAAAGAAAAGCAAAAATACATCAAAACGCAAGTGTCTATAAATGCATAAGATACAATCTTTGAGAAGAACCTTAGATTTTTGTTTTCAGAAATGTTATCTTGGCCCTGAACTTCATGTTGGCGAATTTTTTGGATTTGTATCAATCTTCACATCCAATAGATAAGCTATAAAAATTAAATGGCTTTGCTCACTCCTCCTAGATTTGCTTGAAAAAAACCTGAAGTTTGATGCTATAGATACCATAGATTTGTTTAGGGTCAATAAGAACCTGAACAAACTTATAGAAGAGAGAAGAACCACGAGCTGTTTAATGCACACCACACTATGTAGGTCTCAGAAAAATCCCTCAAGTTGCAAAGAGCTGAAGGTTTGGAGAAGAAAAGGAGGGACAGTTATATATGCCAGCCCCACTTAAATATTCACCTACGGGCTTCCATTCTTGGCTCCTATTTGAAAAGGATATTTGGCTATGTGGATCTTTCTGTTTATTATTTTTTTAATAAAGGAATTATTTACTTAGATTACTGACAATAATGTCTTGCTTTGGTTTGACTATTCAAAAGGCAGAAATCAGAGCAAATAAACCCTCATAAAGAAGGTAAATGCTTGGAATTAGTACAGCCAAAAAGGATTACAATCACTTGCCACAACAGACAAACACAAGTTTTGTGTCCAAAATTGCAAGCTACACTCAGGGCTGTGTCAAGGAATACCCTTCTTGTATTAGCTAACTTACAGGAAGAAGCAAAAACAGCTAAAGAGAAACCCAAAACATATAAAGAAATCTGGGGACTTAAAGCCTAAGAACACAATCTGTATACATTCGTATTTTGATTGTCTTAACATTTGCTTTATTGTTACATCTCAGGGGGAAAAAAAGACAGAGAAGGGAAATACCTATGCCTGATTACTTTCAAAAGTCCCATAAGAAGTGCATGGAATCTGGTGCTCCATTTTCTCATTTGCCATTCTTCTTTTTAAAACTGTTTCTACTTAAACATTAGGGGAAACATTCTCTAACTTCAATTTTAAAAAGCTAAAATACAAAGTGTAATTCCATAAATAAGGGACAGCCGGCTGTTACCATGATATTGCAAATGAGGATCCTTTCCACTGGAATTTGTTGCTACTACTGATTATAGGTTAAATTCCCAGAATTCAAACCCCATTCATAAAGATTTGAAAGCCAGAGCTCAAGACATGTCTTCCCTTTGAGCCTGTTCTCACACAACAGTGGATGCCACTTCCCAACCGCCCCCAAGAGCAGATAAACAGCACAAAAACACGGCCACAGGGAACATCTTCAAACTATAAATGGTTATAAACTGAGATGCAGTGCATACCTTCACCTTATTACAGTCCAGCAAAATGAGCCTGGAAAAATGTCAAATGTCTTGAGTTCCTTACTTATAACATTTTGGCAATATAAAGGTTTCTTAGGCCTTCTTTTTCTTTTTTACCACTGACCTTAATTTGATTTTTGTAAGTATTACTGCATAACAGCTTCTGCAAGCAAACAAAAAATATTCTCTTTACCCATTATCACAATTTTCTGTTGATTTAATTTTATCAGGAGGCACAAAAAATGATAATGGATTCAAATTGGGTTTTTAACATACGTTGATACTTTATAAAACCAGCAGCCCATAAGAACAACATATTTATAGTCCACAGTGTAAATTACCACAAACTATAATTTTCTTACATCTTCAAGGCAACAAAACCCAATCCTGACCTAAATGCAGTGCTCATGAGCTTCGGTGTGAAATACAGAAGCCACATTTTTGGATGGTTTCCTCTAACACATCCACAAGTGCACAACCATAGTGGAATGCAAAGCTCAACTGCTTTTCTACCAGGAGTTCCCCTGGTTGAGCCTGCAGTGCAGTGCCATGACTTGACCATTCCCTGCAGATGCCTCATGCACAATAACACTGCCCACTGAAGTGCCAAGGCTGAGTTGCTGCTCCAGGCTGGAATAACAACTTTTCAAGCAAACGAGTTTTGTTTACTGCCTCCGCTGCTCGGGGAGTGAAAAAGATCAAGTTTGGAGCTGAAAACGGACTGGGCTCAGGAGATAAACTGTGGATTCGTGCAGCTAATTGTTTTGCTTTTGGCTATGGCATATGTATTACTTGACTGCTCATTTCACGCTCTGATACTGCTTCTTTAGAGAGGCAGAGGAAACTGAAGCTCTCCTACTCTGTTCAAATAGGTTGGTAAATAAGTATTCCACCCCTTGACAATGTTTGACACACTCACCCATTGTTATGCTTCCCTTCCTTGAAGTCTGAAACATTCCTCTGTTTTAGCTCTTGGTCTTGCCACTGCCAAACGGGATTTATATATGCTCTTGGTTTATTCTGTATGCCAAAAGGAATTTTAATTCTCCTGTTGGTAGAAATCCTTTTATAATTTATTGTGTTTGCAGAATATTTAGGTTGGAGGTAGGGGTTCACACTTCTAAAAAACTGAAAGAGGATAACAGCGGCACATTTCTCGGCAGATAGAGAAATCAACACTGAAGAAACCACAACTGAACTTCCTAATTCAAGCTGAGATTGAGATTCCTTCCAGGAACAGCAAGTGATGTTATTGTAGTTCATTTAGACCTACCTGACTCTAAGGACTGTCTGAGATGAAGATACAGCACTGCAGGAGAGACTGAAAAAAACTGAAGCTTTGGCTGGTCCCTGAATTATTTGAACACAGTGAAAGCAAAGGTTCTAACATTTCCTTTAGGGGGGAGTCAAAGGAGATGAAAAATATTGAAATCCATGAAATTCATGATAATTACCTAATAATAGTGGATCATGTAAATACAATAATAAAAATCAATGGTTGTGAAATCAAGAACAAATGGAATGAAACTGAAAAGCAAGTCTAAGGATACAAATCCTGTTGGCCTAATTCAAATACATCTTTATTTCTACTGGAACATTATAACAAAATTCTATGTTCTCACATCACTGAAATACCAGGAACTATTGATAATATAGTAGCTGTGAAAGAACCCTTAACTGTTGCGTTCCAGTATTTTTAAAGGGAAATGTCTCCCCTTTCTTTTTATCCTGAGGGTTTTTTTTTGGAGATTGTTATATTTGTGAGGAGGAGAGATTTTTGCATAATTAAGGGGCAAATTTCAAAGCTAAACAGTAAACAGGAGATGCAAATAAGAAAGAAAAATGAGGGTAACTGACACATCCCATACATGTCATGAATGACAGGAGCCGGAATGAGTGCATCATTGCTCCACTCACATATGAAATCTAAGAAAAGAAAAGGACAAAAAACCCAAACAAAAAGCCAAAACCCCAGAGTATGCAAACTATCAAGTTCATACTTACTTGTGAATTTAGGAAATATATAAATACAAACACACATTCATTCCTATACATAAAAATAAACAGGGACACACATGACAGGCATACAATTTTAGATCCCGGGCAACACCAAGCTGGTTTCCTATAGAACAAATCTTCATCACTGCCTAGCAACCAGAGCTATTTTTATGTCAAGCTGTAATAATTGAACATTTCAGCTACCTTTATTGAAATTTGGAGAGCGGGAGAGATCACTTAAATCCAATCTCTTCCTGTTTGTCCCTCCAATACTCTGACATTTGAACTTTGCAAAACCAAAAACTGCTCCTTCACAGAAGTCAAGTTAGGACAATTACATCACAAAAAAGCACAAGTTGGAGGAAAATCCTGAGTGACAGAAAAGGGCACTATTCAGCTCCTTGCATTCCATGTATGGGCACTGTTTGCTGTAATTTACATTTCTTATTTTCAGAACCCTCTATAGGTTCTAATGCAATCATGAAAGGTCAGTGCAGCTACTGCCGTCTGATAACACACAGCACAACTGCTGCTTATTTTAAGGGTTAAGGAAGTCAAAGCAGTATAGTTTGACATAAAAAAGGCATTTTACTGCACATTGTTGCATTCAAAACAACAAAACTGCTGTTGTTGCATTTTAATCACAAAATCCACTAGAAGCAAAGCATACTATTATCCTGGGATTTTGTACATAAAGTTAACTGAAATTGAAATTCTCTTACAGGAATTCTAACACATATGATGGAGAAGGAGATGGGAGTTTAAAGCCTAAATTCACATATATTTCTTTCCCAAATTCAAAGCCTATTTCTGGCAGCAGAAAATGCCAGATATGTGAAAGTATCATCCTTGCAAGTATAAAAGGAAGATAAGAGAGAGAAGTTATTAGAAGACTCGGTCCTGCATATTTAAACTGCTTGTGCCATTATAAAGGTCATATTCCATTTCTTCTTGTACAGCAAAATGCAGAATTTTATCTTTTTTAGCATGTTATATGGTTTACTTTTAAAACAAACACGTGTTTCTAGTTCTTTTGAATCTGGTTTTTCTAAGTGAAAGATGACACACTGATGCATTCACGTTGCACCAGAAGGTAAAACCATGTCTCTATGGCGATTCTCTGCTGAAAATAATAAGGGTTGCTAACATTATGTAACCTGAAAATACACAAGATTGAAATCCCTGAGAGAACAATGAACCAAACTGCAGCCTTGACCTACAGTTTTACGCAAATAACACACAAAAGCAAGAAATCTACACAAACTTAGACCAAAACCTTCTCCTGGCAGCATTGTCATTTCCCACCAAATAAAATGCTTTGGTCACAGTGTACAACCACCTCATTTACTGCCCTCAGGTAAGGAGATCAAAACTAGTCCATTAAAAAGGCAGAGATTCCTCTCAGATATACATTATTCCTGTTTTAGAAATAAGAAAACTGGAACACAAGGAAGTGCAAACACCTCCCAATGACACTGACCCCAGGGAAAACTGAATTTCAAGGGTAGGTTCCAAAAAGGGAAACTACCAAAATTGCTTTAAGATGTGATACATTTCAAAAATGTGAGCAGTTAGAAGATACCACAGAATGGAATCAAAGAGAATTTGACTAATACTAACTTAACAATTGATTTCTTTATTTTCAGTAAATAATTTCCATATTCTTGGAAATAAATCGAAACCCAACTGTAGCTATGAAACACACCAAGTACTCATGACAAATCAAAAAACCAACCCCAATTCTTTCCTTATTTAAACATTGGAGAAGTTTGTAATGCTGTTTTCCCAGAAATAGATTTAGATAAGGTAGTTCTGTTCTCAGCTGGATTTTTTGTTTTGTTTTGGTTTTTTGGTGGGGTTTTTTTGTTGCTGTTGGGGGTTTTTTGGTGTTTTTTGTTCGTTTGTCTGGGGGTTTTTGTTTGTTTGTTTTGTTGTTGTTGGGGTTTTTTTAAATTCTAATGGTTTTTCCAATAAAGTGCTGTTTGCTGGAAAACACAGCTGAAGCCTAAGAAGCACGTTCAGTCACATTTCAGGAAATAAATTTTAATTCCTTAGGAAAAAAAAAATTCTATGGCCCTATATACAAATATAACATATTCCTTGAAGAGTTCTCGTTCCTGTCCTTTGGTATGGCAGGTCAATGCCAACCTCAAAGTCTCTACTGAATATTCACACATCCTTCTCTAAAATAAGTAAATGGTATAAAATGACATATTCCTGATGTCTCTGTAAAAATCATCCATAAAAAAGGGCAGAGAAATATAATTCAAAGACTACAACAAGAAGCCAAAGAAAACAGACAAATTCTACTTAGAATGTCAGTTAACATGGGCAAAACAAGTGTCCCACGTTGGACAGCAGGTAGCATTTGATTTTCTTTCCTCAATTGAAAAAAAAAAAAACCTATCAAATATTATATACACTTACTGTGCCAGAGATCTTGATTAGATTAAAATTATATTATTACACATAATTCCTGACCCTTAAGAACTTTACAAACACCAAACACAAAGGAGTGAGAGACTCTGAAAGTGTAAACCCCTTCAAGGAAGAAAACCATCCCAACTGCCAAGTCATTGACATCCGAACAAACATTCCCTACTGACCAGCCTATGTTATTTCCTCCAGCTTTTGCTTCTCTAGATTGCTTGTTAGCAAAATTATCATGGAAAACTGGAAAGATTTATTAGTTAGTCTACTATTTCATCTCTTGCTTCTCTTTTTTTTTCACCCCGTGTTAAAAGGTCCAAATCTTAAAACAATGCCATTCGTGCAGGTGCATGTATGTGTACACTGAAAACATGGGAAATTTCACATCCCACACAAACAGAAACATAGAAATCTAATGATATAACTAAGTTTTTTTTCCTAGCTCAAACAATAATCTGCGATTATAATAATACCCAGAGCTGCTGAAGCAAACTTTTCTCTCTTATGTCCATTCTTCCAATAGTCATCACAAAATGATAAAATGTCCTCAAACCACATCATTTGCCAAAGATATGTCCCATTTTTCAGTTTATTCAAGTTTAGATTTCTGGCATTGCATATATTTTCTAGAATGTTATTTTCTCTGGTAATAGCAGTGTAAATGAGGAGTAAAGCCAATAAAATTTTAAAAGAAACAAAGAATAAGCACATACAGCAGCAGCCCTGGTTTTGCATATAAAACAGTCTTTACAAGTCAAGGGGGTAAAATAAAAAATAAAAAAAAAGTTCCAACAGGTCTATAAAACCTTCTGGCCTCCATAACTTTTAAAAATAATAGCACAACACCAGTAACATGGACTAACTGCATTATTTCTTTAGGATTATTTTCATTTTTTTTTTATAGTACTCCAATATTACTCTTCAGAGTAATGTCTGTTTCAGTGTGGCTAGGCAATGAAAGGGTAATTTCATCCTTCACTGGCAATAGCAAGGAGTGTAAAGTCCTTGGCTACAGTATTGACCAATATATTTAGTTGTATATATTTATATTTAGTTGTATATCATTCTTAAGTCTGGCTATTACAAGAAGAGAGATGTTCTTCAATGAAGCAAGAGGACTACTTGATAAATAGGATATTAAAAATTAATGGCTTCAACATATAATAAATAACCCAAACATTATGTAATTATTGCTTTTGAAAACATTACAAAATAATTTAAAAATCAAAAAGTATCTACACATTTTGAAGCATTTTTTAAATGCTATTACCTCAGTCATTCAAGGCTGTGCAGTCTATGAAAACTAGGTCAGGCATGTAATCTCATTCATGTAATTCTGGTTTTGTCTATCCATTCAGTTTTCATTCTTTTGTGGCTTCAGCCCAAGGAAACATTACTTCCAGGAAGAAATTTGAATGGCTGTTGGACTTTTTTTCTTTTTCTTCATTTAAATTCTGCATAACCAGCTTAAGAACAAGCCAATTTAAGCCCAACAGATGCAAGATAAGGTACATTGTGAATCCAGGTTTCTGAATAAGAAAATATAGATAAGGTTTATTTGCTAGCAATATCTTCACAAATCTGAGCTTTCCATCAGGAGGATTTGTAATGAATAATATCTGTTGATTGGTGTTTCAACATTTCAAAGGAAATTAAAAACAAACAAAAAACAACAAACACTTTCATATGATGGAGGGTTAGAGCACGGCACCACCTTTTACAGTCAGCTTTGACCATATTCTTGCTATTGTCTTGATTTATGCCAAGTGGTCATAAAAAGATCCCTGGAGATGAAATAAATGTAAACTATTATGCCCCTTTCACCATAAATGCAATTTAACTTACAGAGCACAGCAAAGATTAAAGCGTTTGTTATAGGTTTTCATAGTTCAGATAGATATAAATTCTCACTCATTTCAGAAATGCAACTAAAACCCACATTTGATGAGGCTTCATTAACGAACATTTATTGCATATTTAAATAAATTGTACAACTAAAGACAAACCACTGTATGTTACATGGGTCATCCAGCACAAAATAAAAGCTCCATTTGACACTTCTGGCTTTTAAGAGTCTGTAGCTTATGAAATGCAATTGTTTCTAAACCAAGTTCTCTGAAAGGTGGTTGAGTGTTGCTGCCAGACAGGCCAAAAATAAAAACCTACCAAAAAACCCACTCACACCCAACTTCCACCATGTGTTCTCACATATTAATATTTGATTTACAACACCATTTGCTTTTGGCCATTGGCCTCCTCTAAAGGAACAACATGGCATGCATTTTCCTTAATGCTTCACAAACAAATTACAAAAAGCTTTATATTTTGGACCAGAAGTCTTGAGCAAAGTGCAGAATATTATAGAAGTGGAGTATTAAAAAAACCCTTCCACTAGACCATTGTTTATCAGCTTTATGGGGCTGAGGGGTTTTTTATGCCATGTTTATTTTTCTAACATAAACTTGCTCTCCACCCAAAGAAAAATAAATTCTCATTTCAGGATTTCTAGTAATCAAGAGAACACCCTGAGAGCCTTTGTTAAGTTTAAAAATAATTACTAGGAAAACATGCAACATTTAAATCCTATCAACTGCACTACCTTCACTAGAATTTTACTCCATCCTCAGCTTACACAAGACGAGACCATATCTTTTTCACAACAAAATTATGTTTGAGGAGTTTTCCAGTTTCAAAACTGTCACCATTTCTTGCTGAAGCAGAAGGACCTGCTCCCCAAGCTGCAGGGCGTTTCCCAGCTGTGGAACTGCCTGAAGACCTATTTTCAAAGGTATAGTTATTTTATTACCAAGTAAAACTGACCCAGCACAGAGCACAGATCAACTCCCAGCACTAATGCTGGTACACCCAAGTGTTTGGCAGCACCATTAGTGCTTTCTCATTTTCAAAGGAATTAAAACTTCTTCTTTAGCTAGGATCATCTTGTTATCTTCTAAAACTAGAAGATTACGGAACTGAAATTCAGAAAGTCCCAAAAATTATGAACTTGGACAGTTAGAGTTCTACTATTTTAATGCCAGAGAAACAACATTAGTTAAGATTTTTTAAAAAAACAATTACCATTAGAGCCCTGTTGAAGTTTTGAGCTTTTTATCTGCACTGCCTTAAAACGCCCAGAATTTATTTTTTTTTTCAAAAGTGGAAACAGCTAAGCACATACCTTTTGTTAAAAAATAAATAAATAAATAAACAAACAAATAAAAGAATTTCAGCACCTTAAAAAATTGCTAATCATTTGTGAGCCTGTTTGGTGATGGTGGTGGTTATGGTTGGGGGGGGTGTTAACTAATGGGTACTTTTAAGTTGCAAATATTTCACATTTCAGGTGAAAGGGACTTTCACGTTGAAAACCATCAATGGGTTGAAAGAATTACTTAAGAACTAAGATGAAAAGAGTTTAAGTTTGGAGTTGATTTGTCTGAAGTGTCTAAAGATTTCATAGGAGAAGTAACAAGGCCCAAGAAAAACAGAATAATCCTCCAGCTATCATGGGAGAATTTCTGACAGGGTGATACAGGGACTGAGAGGACAGAAATAAATGTTCCTACAATTTTACAGGATGACAGAGATGGAGAAATCCTAAGGAAAAAAATCTACAACACTTATGCAGAACCAACTTGCACCACAGCAGTTAAATAGCTCAAAATGTAATGAAGCTTTCCAAAATCTTGAAACAGCATACAAGCTTATAAAGTGATAAATGAAACACACTGCCAAATTTCTAAGCATGAGCATTAACCTAGAATTACAGGGTAATTTCAAATATTAAAAGTCACAGAAGAAATTGTTATTGGCAACAGTGAGAATGTATCCAGAATGACAAACAGAATCACAAATTTTATGGAAGTTAATTTTTGGTCACCTTCTTCTGATACTTCTAACTACAGAACAATTTGTTTGTGTTCCACAATAAATAAAATAACAGTGCTTATTCACCAAGCAGCATGTGTAGTTGTATTGTCCACACAAACATGGGCAAATGGCAAGCAGGAAAGCAAGTCAGGAGAGATTTAATTGGCATCCCACTGAGATCTTGGCTTCCGTGATTCAGAAGCTCTAAAAAAAACATTTTCACTTCCATATAAATATTTCAAGGCAGACAGGATCAAAGTCCCTTCCATTTTGCAGCTCTCTCATCACTTTCATCCAAACTAAATGTAAAAATAGACAGAAATTACATCCTGAAATGCCAGCCAGGATAACTCTTCCTTAGAAGAGGGTTAGGACTGGAAGCATCTAATTCAATTAGAGGCACCTGGTGACACGACTGGCACGCTCCAGAGTGCCATCCAAAGTGGCAAACATCCAGCAGAGACAAATCAGGACTCAAGAAACATGAATTTTCAGAGACTTACATGTTGAGGTAAGACCACAAATGGCAAGTACTCTGTATTTCCATCTTCTCTCCCTCCCTGCTCCCCAGTCTAAACTCACCTAAGAATTTTTCAGAACAAGGTCCTTGCAAAACTCCTGTCCTTGAACTTGGAAGGCTGTGGAATATTACCTGTCCCCTGAGCATACCCCGTGGAGGCACAGCCATGACTACGTCCATTTGTTGTATTCCTTAGGTCATGAGCAACTCCTGGACTCCGTGTGTTTGTAATTCTTAGGATGTCACAGCAGTGCATCTGGGACTGCCTGCTTAGCACACAGAAGCAGCTTCACCTCCTAATGGTTCTCAGAAAGCTAAGAATCAATACTACAACCGGATGGATACACAGACTGATTTAATAAGCATGCATTTGGTTAAATTCAAGCACCAAGCTCCCTGCAGAAGTGTTAGAACAAGTTGTGTTTTGTTGAACAAACATGATAGAAAGTTATCAGGTTATAGGAAATTTTTCAAAGAGGGGAAAAAAAATAATTTGCCTTCAGCCACAAAAAAATAGATGGCCAAACTGGTTATGAAAAGCAGCACTTTGTGTGCCTTAGAAAGGTGGCCAGGATCATCTGCATTTGAGCTTTTCCCTGTGTTTTGTTTTTATGGGTTTTTTGTTGTTATTTGTTTGTTTTGGGGTTTTGTTTTGGTTTTTTTTCTGGTGTTTCCAGCACATATAGATCAATACAGAATGCTGGGAAGCATTTGTGATGACTGCAGTAACTCTATGGATATTTCAAACCTATTTGTCTATGCCATGGCTGTCTGTAGAGTCATAAAAGCCTTATCTCTTTCCTGTTGTATTTGTAGGTTTTTTGCATTTGAATAATTGCCTTGATTAAGCAAATAACAGATATTTTGATTTCTTCAACTCACATTAAAATTCACATAGAAGTGAGAACAATTCACTAAATCTGAGGTCAATTAATAGTAGGTATAATTTATTACTACAGAAAGGCAGAAATGCTGGCATTAAATTCCTAGTAGTGGTTCACTTATCAGCTTTTCATGTCATGTCTTAATGAGTGTTAGCATGATATGCATCATTTACTTACACAGATTAACTGTAACTAATGTTAAAAATAATAATTATACATTGATTTTGAAAATTACTCTTCAAGTCAGTGAGCACAGAGGAAGTACACAACAGGACAGGCTTTATGAAGCGTAAAAGAAGCAATGGAATTTATAAACTGGAATGACACAAACTATCTAGAGAAACTGGAGAGCTCCCTGCAGAGTTTGTCTGAATGAAACAATATTTTGATATTAATTCTGATGTACATAAGTACCATTACATTCATAATTGTCATTTACACTGCTAGAGCACTGTCACTTTGCCTATAAAACCAGATTCTCTTTTATGACATCTCCATGAAGGACTTGAAAAGTTAGATAACTTCACAGTGGCCAAACCCCTCTTTTGTGTCTGTGTTCAGGTGTTTTCTTAATGCTGAGCCATTTATGGCCAGCAGGAAGTTCAAGTGTTCCCCAGCAACAGCCAACTTTCTGAGGCAATGGCACTTCAAGACTGCTAACATTTAATATCTCCAAATAAACAGCAATTTGGACTTGCAGGAGGTCAGTTATACAAAGTCAATGGAACCAAGGCTATCCTTAGTGCTCAGGAAACACTTTCATTACACCAAACTGAAAACCACATGAAACTAATCTTGTTCCAAAAGTTTAGGATATCAAAGATATCAAGATAATGAAATATTGAGAATCCCTTACAGTGGTGACCTTAAATCACCCAGTTCAGTTGATCTTAGCTACCAGTCCCTGTCCCATTAGACACTGGATTTGTATGAAAAGTTGGGCTGAAGACAGAGCCCCAAGACAAAACTGACTTGGAATTTTGTGACTGAGTTTAAAACAAAGATGACATAAGCTATTATTTTTTCCCAAGTGCAAAACTATTGTTGTAGTAAAGGAGGCTGTGAAGAGAAAGTGTAGCTGACAGGAAACCTTTATCAGCCTGGAGTGGAACAAAAGATGCATCTCGCAGAAGTACTGAGAATGCAGGGAAGCAAATGAAAATATAATACAGAAGTAGTGAGAATGCAGGGAAGCAAATGAAAATAAAATACCTACAGATTTTCTCTCCTGCTTTCTTCTTATGATGCCCACGGAGTGACTGGAGTAGAAATCAAGTTCTAAGGGATAGTGTTGATGAAGTGTGTTTATGCTAAAACAAAATTACTACTAGTGATGCTACAGTAAGTTTAACTTGGCTAATGATAGAAGTGAGATAGTTGCCTCACTAAAAATCAGCCTTATTTTCTCTGCCTTCCTATCTTCTCATTACCATTTCTATTCTCTTAATATCATTACAAATCTCAATGTCTTCAGTTTGGTACCTCAGCTCTTCAGGGATCATAATTCTTTCCAATTGTTTACTTGAAGTTTTTAGCAAAACTCTTTTAGACTCTTTTTTCCTCGATTTTCTTTAATTTTCCTTTAGGGGAAAAAAAAAAATCACAGAATTTCATCATGGCTTTATTTCAATTCACATGGAAAATTTAAAAACAGAGACAAGACTAAATCATTGTTTCCCATTTGTAAAAAAAAAAAAAAAAATTAAATAAAAACCTAACAGCCTAATTGCTACTCTTTTTGTTTTATACAGTACTTCAGGAGAAAAAAAATTGTGAAAAATCAAAATATATCCCGAAAAAGGGAATAAGGGAATCAAATAGTAATATGTGATAAAGTACCTTATTTTTCATAAGTGAGGGTTTCACATTCTCTTAAGCAAAAGGGGAGTTTACTAAGTTAACACAGGGGGAGTTTACAGGTTAGCAATACCAAAGGAAAGCAATTGCATAGCCTGTATATTCTAGTAAAGACATGGTTACTGATAATAAAATGAGAATTAAACCAAGCCTAAGAATTATCTTTTTTTCCTTCTGTAGTATATCAAATTGAAGTAACCACAAAATAACATATACTGTGAGATTGATATTTGTCCCCTCCTAGTAAGGATCTGGCTTTCAGAAACTTCCCTGTGTTAGGGGATTTTAGAAATACTCAGAGTATTTCTTGATTGCAGCAAATTCATTAAAAAACGCAAGCCAAATAAACAGACCATAATTTATGTGTTATTTACAATGTGTTAATTATCTTCAGGTTCATTAGAAAGAAAAAGGTGGAAGAGGGGAGTGGATTTTATTTTCCTTTAAGTGAATTTTGCCGTGTCCAGGCTTTGCCCACAGTGAATCAGTTGTGGCTTCGGACAGCACAGTCATCCCCACAGCCTTTACTGCAGCCCAGCAGTATCTCTGTCATCAGCTTTATCTTCAGCTGCCACTCAAGGGGAGAACGGGAACAGCAAACATCACGATGTAGAAACCCAGATAAGCTTATCAGTGATTTAAATTACACCAAGAGGAAAAAAAAAAAAAAAAATAAAAGACACCCAGGGAGATACCACTAATTGGCCTTTCGAGGCAGTTGTAATTAACAACATCTTTCAAACTTACTGAAAGCATTCCAGAAAGATCTCCGAAGGAGACTCTGCTGTTACAAGCAGATGAAGAGCTTTATTCAAGTTTGCATTTCACATCAGGGATATAAAGATTCTCCTGCACAAATGCCATTCGTGCAGTCTGCTGTGGATGCAAATTGACTTGTTCCAAGGAGTTGTTATCAGATAACAAGCGGGAGCAAATTGGAAGCAGTGTTTCCACTCTCAATTACTTGCCCAAATATCAGATAAATTCTATTTTGGGGGGCCATTAGGAAGGCCTCTGTTACTGTGTGACTCTACAGTTCTTCACAACTTTTTTGCAGCACTGCAAGGAGACCCTGGTATTACTCAACTGCAAAGGAGCCACCAACCCATGGAGAACTTCCCCGTGTCAGCCAAGAAGCCCATAACATCACAGAAATTTTAACTCAGGTTGCTCATGTTCAATACCATACTGTAAGTAGTAGACTTTCTCACCTCTCATGTTTTGTTTTCTATAAGAACAAAATTATACTAAAAGCTGGGAAAAAAAAAAAAGAAAAAAATAAGAAAAAAAACCCAATTTTTCTAAGTAATAGAGATATATGGATTAGGGGAAAAGAATACTTTCTTGCTTCAAACATATTAAGCAACAGGGACTATTTCAAACATAATCCCCTCTCAAACTTCAACAAGTAGAAGAAAAAAAAAAGTGTTTACAAAATATCAAACAACTAGGAAATACTGTAATCATATTTTAGTCAAATAACATCCAAGCTGAGCAGTTAAAGGAAACAGAAATCCGTGAAAGAAGTGCTGATGAGTGTGACACTGAGTAAAGGAGGCTCAGTATGACCCAACTTGCTCATTCTAGAGTTCCACTCATTTTTCTTCCTTAGGTCCCTTGCCTCAAAGACTTTTAAGTAGTTCCAGATGAGTCTTTTAGAAGTACAAAAAATTAGCTAAACTCCATAAATACAGACTTTAATGTCAGCTTTATTACTGACACCACTCTGAGTTAAGGCAAAAATCAGCTGTTCTGAAAAAATCAGGGTTTTTTTCAAGTGTAACAAGTAAACCTCCCATCTTCATCCTTTAAGATCCCTATGCACACATCTTTAGCCATTCAGGGGTTTCTTTCCCTTATAAGAACACAAGAAAATTAGCTTTCATCCCTCTGTTCATCACTCAATGTTCCACTTAGAGGGAGGAGCACAGAGGAGAGGCAGGTGAGCACTTTCAGTGCTTCTCTGCAGGGACAACACAGCACAAAGGGTTGATGACAATAACCTTTTCAAAATACCCTTCATCCTTCTGTGTGTGCTCACACTTCTATGTGGACATGCCAAAAACTTCTACATCTTTTCATGTACTGAATTTTTCATAGGCATTAAATAAAAACCACAGCAAGCATATCACTCTTATACAAGATGTAAACGGAGCTCCAAAATCTGAACTAGAAGTACCCTGTGGGAAATATTGCTGGAGCATGAACATTCATTAATTATAAAAACTGATTAAACTTTTCCTTTTTAAAGCCTTATGGTTATTTTCAGATTCTCCCTTCACAGAATTGGGTCACCTTTATGCCCTGCCCCTCTACCCCTCCCCCACGATATCTAACTTACTAGCATTAATTACCTTAATTTAAAATCAATTCAAATAAGCAGAGCTTGAGGAAAAGTATTCCAGCATTACAAGGACTGCCTCTGGAAACATCAAGGGGATCAGAATCAAGTAGAAGACAAACTAAATCCTTTCTTCTTAAACATCAAACAGAAACCCATATGGACTTCAGGCCAGGAATGACAATGCTGACTTCTCTATACTCACCACTTTCTCCTCACTTGCCTTACTAAGAAATTTGGACAAAAATAATCTACAATATCAACCGTCATGAACTTCCATCCATGGAAGGCAATTTCCTTTTGGTCCATTCTGCACCCCAACCTGCTGTTGGAGATGTGACATTCCATGTACATCAGTAGGATAAAGTGTAGGTGCCGATTTTGATAGAACCCTTTGTCCTGAAGCATTTTGATAAGTGTGGACATCAGCAGTGCTCAGAAAAACCCAGCTGATCACCAAAATTGCCACCTCTGTAACAACCACCCTGCTGCCACATCTAAAGCACCCACAGATATTCAGGCCACTCACTTACAGCTGGACACCATTTGACAGTATAGAAGCAAATAGCACATCAGGAACAGAAGAAACTATAAAATAATCCACAGGAGTTTGGGCAAAGTTCTTCAAGGATGAAGATCAGCCCATCTTCTGGCCTGTTCCGAGATGACCAAGAATTACACAAGGAAGGAATTACATGAGGCAGGCCCAGGGTAAGAGCAGTAACACACAGGCTGGAGGCAAGGGGAGAAACTTGATCATTCTCTCCTGTGTCGCAGTTTTGGTTAGAAAAATGGACAGGCAAAAAATAAAGAAGGAAGAAGCTGGTAAGAAATAAACCAGCAGCTGAAAATCTACTGCTGAGAGCTGAGATCTGAGGAGGGGGAGGAATAAATAAATAAATCTGTGCAACCAACACAGCTACAAGTTCATCATTTCCACTTGCCTCTAAGTCTGAGAACGCATTTGATGTAGAGAGTGTGAGAAAAGCACAAAAGTGACAGTACTAAGGATTACAAAAAAATGGAATCAGCACTGCCAGTGATGAGCAATTAATAGAACAAGGGACTGCAATCATACCAAAACTATTTCCTAATTAAAATAATTATATTAGCTGGCCTTTAAGGAGATTTATTTATAGCAAGTGTGACAAGCTATTAAGGATTCAATTTAGATCAGAAGTCTCAAATGATGTTTTTAGGTATGGGGTGGAACTGAGCTGCTGTCAAGCACAATAACTCATCTTGGATTAGAGTAGTTTGTCTCTGGCAAGGGACATAACTGGAATTATTCTGCTAAGATCAGAATTCAAATAACTTCTGTGTATGTGGACACATGTAGATTGCAAAGTGTCATTGCTGCATTCAACAAAGTAATGAAGTAGTTGTGAAATGGTCCTTAGTTTGTAACAGTTGTGTCATAGCAAAATTCTTAGGTTTTGTTTCCTTTCTTGATAATCAATTTATATCCAGTATATACTAAAACCTACCAGGCCCTTATGGTTGTATGTTTCCTATATTTAAATATTGCTAAAGACATCTGGAGTCTCTCACCCCTGAGAAATTTATGCAGATTTTATGGGCTGTCAAAATGTCCAGAACCAGCGTATCAACATGGAAATGTACACGCTCATCTATCTAAAAGGCATGTCATTTTAGAGGTGAGGAAGACACAAAAAAAAACACAAAACAAAAAATACACAACACAAAACAGAAACAAAAACCACTGGAGAAAATTCCCTAAAAGCTTTCTCAGTTCTTAGTATTCATCACCACATGTAGCAGAACTGTTGTTTAGAGTGGTAGATCAAGACTGAACAATGGGCACCCCAAAGTCAGACTGTGAAAGGAATAGTTTGGACTCTTCTTTCTGAACTCAAATATTCTGTTACTACAAAATGCTTGATAATTACTTTAATCACATGTCAAAGCGTACAGCCCTGTGCTAGAAAATAACATAGGAAAAATAATTTTCCTGGCATTTTTCAACTCAGTTGTTGTCATCAGCATTGCTCATCTACCAAAAGCTTCTCCTCATTAGATTTCCAGTGCTTGTCTGCTCCATAATCCTAAACCTTTGCCTCCAGACACTGAAGGCCATTTGATTCACTTTTTTGATCCCATTTCATTCCTCAGAGGCTCCTATTTCCCTGGAGCAAGCTTTTCCTATGCAAGCACTGATTGCCATCTCAGTCCAAGTGCTACTGTACATTCTTCTTCTGCCCCATTGTTATCTATGGTGATGCATTATTCAAATTAATTTACTCAGCATATTGATACCCCAGAGGTTACTTTGGTGGGTTAGGGTTCCCTCCAGCAATGTGGGAAATTCATTCACTGCAATGGAGTACAAATGGAGTTCTGCTGCTGGCAGGACTACATGAGACAGTCTACAATTCTGAACTTGTTGGCATCACCTGGAGTGCAATGGCCTAATTAACTGCCTATTAATAAACACCATCCTCCAAAGGAGACCAGTGCTGTAGAACCACTAAAAATTCAGGAGTTTGCTTCATTCAGAATGCAAAGGCCACGTAGTGCTACCAGAATGTTTTCCTTTTTGTTTTTTTGGGGTTTTGGTTGGTTGGTTTTTGGGTTTTTTTTGTTTGTTTGGGGTTTTTTGTTTTGTTTGTTTGTTTTAATTAAGGGAATTCAGAAATCCTCATTTTTGTAACAGAGAAACAAAATGGACAGACATGACAACTATGGAACTGCCAAGGTTTTATGTTGTGTCTCTTCATTAAAAAAAATAAATAAATAAGACTATTTTCTCCTTCTAAAGCAATTAAATATGTTACCTGACCTTGACCTCTTAGGCATTTGCTTCTTGCCCCTTCTCTGCTGTAGGCAGTTTTCATGGTGATAGAACATTTTAGACAACATACCACTCCCATTCCCACGTTTATCACTGCCAAAGAGCTTGCACTAACTTTTAGTCTTCTTTTGTCACATTATCTGCACAGCAGTTATACAATAAGCCTACAATGTAAACCAGGTTTAGCTCTCAGCAGCTCTCAAATGTAGCTCAGCCTATGAAAAATACCTGTAGAAGGATGGAGAGAGGAAATAATTTCTATGACCAACTGCTGTGGTTCTGACAGCTTTAAATGGGACTCAATGTACAGCAACAAGTCACTTCATATAAGTCATACTAAAATGTATGATAAGTTATATATTCTCTAAAGATATATCTGCTGGATAAAAAATTTCTCCATTGAATCATTAGATGAAATTTTTAAAAAGCATACACAACAGTACACAAAACAAGTGCATCAATGGTTCTGGAATTTTAAAGTATTTGATAATTCAATAGCACATATTCCAAAAAGAAAACACTTTTCTATTGTATGTAATAGTCACTCCCCAAGTAACTTAATTTAAATTTTTCCATATTGCTTTTCAAATGCTACAGTCAAAACAACAATAGTAACAATGACCTCCACTGAGAGACTGCAGCTCTAATTTAAATTGATCTGATCCAAGAAAAAGAGGAAGAACACGCATGTCCTCCATGCACTTAAATCAGAAAGACTGAGAGCTCCAAGTTTATTATGACAGTCCAAAAGCACTTTATTCTACAGTACTGGAATGAATTCTTAAGTCCCTTCATTTTATTTAATCAAAGCAAAGAATTCATTTTAGATTTGTGCTGTTCATTCATCAGACTGCATTACATTTTTGATAAGTCATAGTTAAATTTTTTATAACATAATGATCTTCAGTTTAATAGCCTTTTCACTTGCTTCTCCTTTGTCTTGACATTTCCCTGCTATCAGGCAGACTGAAGGGCCCAGACACTGGAGAAAACGAAATGTGAGCTTCTTTAAAATACAGAATATTCGCACAGCTTCATATTAAACATGAATATTCACAGAGTGGTAAAAGCCAGAACATACTGTATTCTTATTAGAACCGAAATATGGAATCCAAGAATCAAACTTCTGTGAGAGTATATCCAGATTTAATTCTGAGGGACTACCCCTCAAGATTCCAGATATACAAAATTACTCTTACCCAGAATCCCACCCAAGATAGTACCAGAGGGTCATGAGAATTCATGAGAATATGAACATTTTTGAATGAAATGTTTATTCCATCAAGAATCAGCATATAGGAAAACTATCTTGATTTTTCTGAACTTTCTTAAAATGAACTTCTAACATTTGTCTTGTACTGTTTCAGCTGTTTTCTTTCTGAAAAATCCAGAGCTTCCCTTCCTGAGACACCCATGATGACACAGCCAGCACTGGAAGGGTTCCTGTCTCCTGGCAGCCCTAGTAATCAAATCTCTACAACAAAGCCAACTCTGGTTTATATGGTATTTGTTAACATGGTATGCAAAAATGCAAGTGGATTCATGGAATGAAAACCAAAAGTGAATAAAAAGCAAAGAGTTTCCCAACTCAAATTGCTTTTTCTTGTAGATGTTGTTGCTGCAGCTGTGCCCAAAATATTCTGCATCAGGAAGGAGTAGCAGAAGTGTGACTGAATTTTTCTGGTGAGCTTCCAGTTTTACTGGTCTCCATTCCTCCTTTATGTAATTCATTTGTCCAAATGCTCAAAAAGTACTTTTGGACTTTTTTTTTATTCATATAATCAGCAAAGAATTACATTTTATTTGCTTTTGAAGTTTATGCTGCACTAATGATATACCCAAAACAACTTTTAAAGCCCTGCTCTCCCAAAATCTTTCACAGAATTATTCAGGCTGGCAGGCACTTCAAAATGTCACCTTGCCCAAACTTCTGCTCAGAACAGAGAAAATACTGAATTCCAAACAGGTTGCTTTGGACTTTATCCAGGCAGGTCTTCACACACTGCTTCCTGCCCTGGATGGTGTTCCCTTCTCTGTTTCTCCAGAAGTTCTTGGCAGAATATACAGAGGAACATGCAGTAGCTACTGATTGTTTTGTGGCAAATTGAGTCAGCATGAAAAAAAATATTCTATTAGGTTGCCTATTTCCTAAAGATAATAAGGGCATCCACATATGTCTCAAGTTCATACATTACTGTATTAATTTCAGGAATTAGTAGTAAAAAAAATAGTATTTCATAGATTTGTGTTGTTAATTGAATTTAAAACATCATCTCTGTGTAGTCTTCCCACTAAGCTAGAAACTACTCTTTTCTATTTTATTTAGTCTATAACAAATCTCAAGAAGCAATTTTATGTGTCTGAATCTGTGAATGATTCCAAGAATGACCAGGTTTCCCAATACAATAATGACAACACCATGCTGGTTTCCAAAACTGGAAAATTACAAAATAAATAAATAAAAAGCATAGCAATGGCTCGGATTTACAGTTTTAAACCCATATAATTCCCTATTAGGCCCGATGCCTGCTGGTTCTTATTGGTTGGCTCCAGGCTTCCCAAGGCAGGTAGCCAGTAGGAAACAGAAGACAAAAGGACTTAGGTGGCATTAGGGGGCATTTAGGTTGGGTCAATCTGGGCCACCTTTTGCTATCCCTTCTCTGAAAGCCCTGAACACTGTCAGTGTACTCTGACTAACAAATAGGTTACTAGGAAAGAACTACATCTGAATAAAGATGTACATTCATGTACAATCAATGCCCAGTTCTGCTACAAACCTTCCGTTCAGTTTCTCCAACAGAACTGGGATATGAAGGTAACATCCAGTTCATAAACTGGTTTGTCCTCATTGATTTAGCTTGTGTGAAACAACATTAGAGATTGTTGCTCTGAGACATTCTGCTTGAGTTTCTGCCCTCTTCTTTTGCTTAACTAAAGGATTCATTCTATCTGAACTGTTATTGCTCAATTATTGTAATATTAAAAAAAGGCAATTGGATAGAATCAAGGAAAATTAGCAATTAAAGTGCTAAGAGCCAAAACTCCATGCAATCCCGTGCCACTATGATCATTTACCTTTCTCCTATTTAAAATCACTCGATATAATTAATTTTAATATACATCTAAATAAATTAGACACTATGTGAATTGTCAAAAGGAATTGAATTTAGCTTCATTACAGTTCTTATATCACATTCCCAGCTACTTCAGCTTCTCTGCTTCTTAGCCAGGTTAGAATCTGTAGTGACACACAGAGATAGTAATTTAATTCCAAGTATGTCCAGGAAAAAACCTCACCCCAAGTCATGAAAACTTTTTTTTTTTTCATTTTAAAAGATAATCATAAATGAAAAATGAGTTTGAAAGAAATCTTAGACTATTTCTCTGGTCATTCACGTGGAAAGTGTGATGATAAACCTGTCTTTTAGGAAAGGTGGGATATTTAGCAGTAATGCTGTCGTGGTCTCCAGAGTGAGGTGTTCAAGACAATCCACTGGGACATTGGAAGAAAATATTAGAATTTCATTTATAAATGTCTATACTTTATAAATAATGACACATATATTGGGGATGCATGCTCAGAAGTGTTTTTTTACTGATAGGGCTGAGCAACCAAAGACTTTTGGAGGTTGCCCTAGATGATGATGATCCTCCAGGTGACTTTGGGGCATGTTATTCAGATACTCTTCCCCAAGTAGCTCAGGGCCAAACTGAGAGAAAAAAGTCAGGATCTGCCTTCACATTAAATGCTTGCAGACCTTTGGAGCTTTATGGGCAAAACACTTCACTAAACAAGGAGGCAGGTCTTCTCATGCAGGTAAAAATGGTTTCCCTTGCCACAAAGTAGGCAATAATTCAAGCATTCACACTACCTTTCTTCTTCTTTTAAGGCAACACTTCTATTTGACTTTGCCAAATTTGAAACCCAACCAGCTTCAACCCATTCTGCAATTAATGCATTCTGATATATTTCAGTGGATTTCCTGCTAAGTCAAATCAGTTGAGAAACACATCAAAAATCCCAAAGTTTTCTTAGGTATACTGAAATCAAGTCTTTATCCAACTGTATATTACTATAACTGTTAAATGAGTTAGACATATCCATCTTTTGTATCGATATTTTTAACACTAAATTGATTAAGAGCAAGTTAATATCCACTTTAATTAAATGACATCTGAACAAGTGATATGTACAAGGAGTGACTTGAAAACTGGAGTGTGTGCAGAGACAGATGGCAACAAAACTTGAAAAGATCTAGCAGAGGAAATACAGAGAAACAAATTCTTATTTTTGGAAAACCTCTACCACACTCCATAGCATAGATGCTGTTGTTTTGTTCAGCATTTCCTATCAACTGAACTACAGGAAAAGCATTTAGAATGGTAACACTGAGAAGCCACACAGACAGCTGAAATATTTTTGTGACAGTTTTTATGTGTTACTTGCAGAGAAAGTATCAGCAGCCTTTGCTAACCTACTGCAACTCTGCTTTCAATAAGAGCATGCATTAATGGGCACTGATATCATTATGCCAGGACCATTTTGTGGTCGTGCAGGGATTTATTTTCAAGGCGGAGAGAAGTTACCTGCTATTTTCCCCTATGCGGATTTCCAATTTAAAAGTCAAGAACAAGAAACAACTTAAATTCCTTTAAAGAATGGGAAAACAACATGAAAAACAAAACACATGACTCTAAACAGACAACAAATTACAGCACCTTTTCTGTAAATTACTTGTCTTTGATCCACTGAGAGAAATATCAAAGCAACATTAGGGTTATTGAATAAACCTTCTAACTAGTCAATACATATCAATATCACACCTAAACCTTTGGTTTATGAAAATACAAACAGATTAACCTTACCTCTTGAGATAAACCATATGACAAAACTCCATAACCTCAACACTAACCTCAGGTCTTAAAACTAGAGCATGCCGATATACAGTGCATTAAAAAACAAGCAATACATGAAAATAAATATAAATTTTGAAGATATCTCAGCTCATATGCACTACTTCTTCAAAAAAGCTCTAGTTCTACAAGTTAAGAAATCTAATCTCTCCTTTGTCCAAACTCCCTGTACAGTAGAAAAGTAGATGAGGTTTACAAAACTGCTAAGTGTCTTGAACAGGTAGCAAATAATAAAACACAAGTTATATACAATACACCTCAACAAAACCCTGGGGGGATTCAGGGAGTAGGCAGAATTATAAATGAAGATAAAGGGGATAGAGGAACTTCTGTCTTTCACCATTTTTCAACTTAAACATAGTTTTTCTTTATCTCCCTCAACAGCCTGAACGCAGCAGTCATTTGAAGGACACAGCCCAGAAACTGGCAGAGTTTTGGTCATCAGTGTTGACACAGTTAGCATCATCCATTAGCTATTTAGTGGCTTGAGATATTGAATAAATCTCTACAGTTGACCACTCAAGGCCATAGAGAACAATATGCACTTTTGCTGAAAGCTTCTGTGGAAAGGAAAAACCAGAGGGATGAGGAAATGTAATGATCCTCCCAGAGCCTCAGGAAGTGTCTATACAGTCCAGCTTGTTCTTACAAAGGACAAGTTATGTGACATTTCTCTTGGCAATATAAATGTTGTAGGTTAACAGAAGCCACTCCTGCTAACACCAAATCAGACACCTTTCACAGCAAATAGACCATTTCAGCGAGAACAGAACATCTGAAGACTGAAGTGCAGGGGCTCGAGGCATAACGTTGCTGGTTGCTGTCCTAAGGTGTATTCAGGTGGCAGAATGAGGCAAGCAAAGACTAACAAGCCTGCTTAACAAATAGGAAACCAGTTTGCTATGTCCCATATTCATTTCATTAGACTCCATAAAAATGACAGCATCCATAAGACAGAACCACAATAAATCTTATTTTCAAATACTTTCAAACAAAAGTAGAATCTTGATATCA
Source organism: Formicarius rufipectus (assembly GCA_013399695.1). Classification (NCBI taxonomy): domain Eukaryota; kingdom Metazoa; phylum Chordata; class Aves; order Passeriformes; family Formicariidae; genus Formicarius; species Formicarius rufipectus. The sequence continues at coordinate 252,553 of VXAU01000623.1, forward strand.
TTTGGAACACTATTCAACAATTTCCCCTTCAGTGTGATAACAGGCAGACAGTAATCCAATAGGTATAAGTGGTCTTTGGTGACACTGTTTAATTTTCTAGAGACAAGGTAGGACACAGAGCAAGGCAAGCTGTGTGCTTTGCACTTAGAAAGTAATGGATACCATCAATCAGTAGTAGCTACGTCTTTCTTTTTAATCAGTCCAAGTAGGTGGGATGTCAGGTGTGGCACAAAATGAAAGATTTACATGTGGTAATCACATTAGGGATCACATTATCACACTGCTGAAAACTTCAGCTTTTCCCTTTAGCAAAACTCAGAGTCCTCAAACCCTCCCAAGCAATAACAGAGAATGATCCATGGCCAGAGCACACGAGTGAGTGTGTGCAGTAGTGAGGACCACAGGGCTTGCAAGATTCTGACTTTTGCTAACTGGGACAGGAAGCAGCCAGACTGAAATTCCATCCTTCTGCATTTGTCTCATTAGATTAACAGTCCTCTCAACAGGCATAAAAACACACACCTCAGTGTGGGATCCATACTACTGTTAAGTGACCTAACAAGTACTGGCCAAAAAAATAAACCTACCAAATTAAACACCAAATTTCAAAGAAGCATTTAAAAATAAGCACAACTTGAGTTTTAGTACACTAGAAAACCTTCATCCACAAGCAAAAGTATAGCAAGATAGTGTTTTCCAGTTAGCACCTTAGCACATTGGTCCCCTCTGACTGACACATGGGTTATTCTCACACACACCACCAGCAGCATTAAGTCTACCTACAACAACAAAAATACATAAATAAAGGAAGCAGATGCGAAAATACATTTTCTACCTCTGCTTCTCACTGAAATTCATAGAACCTGTTTTCTCAAGGTATTTCCAGTTTATCTAAAGACAATGTCAAGATGAGAGCTGTTTTACCCCTGGAGAATTAACTCCAGTCTGAATAAACAGGCATTGAATTTCAATTCTAGTTAAACTTCCTATATTGTCCCATACTACAATTTATTCTCTCTTCACCTAGGCATCTGAAACACTTAAAACTCCAAAAATGTAAATACATCTATTGCTACAATATTTGTAATTACACAAGGAACTGCAGCTTGGGTATGTCCTGCAGTAAGTTGATGCCCAACATTAAAACGTTAGGGTTTTTTTACATAATGTTGTTCAAATACAGACAAATCACCTTTCTTATATAAGTACTTTTTTTTTTCTATTGGTCCTTTTAAGTAAAAATACATTAGAAAGAAAAGCGTGTTACAACTAAATATCATTCAAACTCTCAAGATTGGACTTTTCAACCAGACTTTGGTTTTACAGTTCTCTTATGACATAGAAAAATGTTGGCTCATAGTAAATACTCCAATTTACCATGATTTGCAGAAATACAATAGTCACAAAAATACAACAGTAGTATATAAGAAATATTTTAAATGGCTTTTTAAAATGTTGTATGTGCTGAAAACTTGTGCCTAGTGGCACACTAAAACATGACCAGGCTATGGCAGTGCTGTGGTTCTCTGCTGACAGGCAGATATAAGTCTAACAAACACACACTCAGATGTAGTGCCTCTGGCTAAAACAGTTACAGGTTAGCACACAACACACTTAGGCAGCCAAGCAGAAATCACTCCAGAAGTTAAAATAAATCAGTAATTAACTGACACTTTTCAGAAATGTAATTTTAGTTCTCATTTCCTTTTTTTTTTTCCCCTAAGGACTTTGTGGGCTGTTATTTTGAGACAGCTATTAACCGCTAGGTTATTTTTAATGTCCCACATGTGATAGATGTCTCTGGAAGAAAAGGCAGCTAAAGGACAACAAACTCATTCTTCAGGATGGATTTTACACTCAGTGATACTGTGAGGATCAACCCCAAATATCATCTAATAAACTCAAAAGTCACACTGACAACTTCCATATAAAGACCTATTTAAGACCACTTAAACCTCTGCAGGAGGCTTAACCTTAGAGAAGGAAACATGTCTGGTAGTGGGATCTTACTTGAAACTGGGACAGGAAATAAGGAAACTGGAGTTAAAGGGTATCCTACAGAAGGAAAACCATAACTGCTTTGGGTTTTGGTGTCATTAAAATGGCAAGAGGGACCACCATAAAGGCTCTCAAGTCAGCAGTTTCCTGAGCAAGCTGCCAGATAGCAAGTAATTGCTATGGAAAAAGTGAGGAAAGGAAGAGCAGCAAAAAATAGGTAAAGAAAATTCTCTGCAGCAGAAGAGAGCCTTCAAATAGTAGTAAATTAGTTATTCATTATAGTCTGGATCATTTTAAGAATCAGCAAGAGGTACATATTTCTGAAGGTACCAGAATCTGACAGAAACAAGGCAGCCCCTGTTTCTTTGATCCAGGAAAAATAAAAATTAAAAAATTAGACCACTCTAGATTAAACAGTGGAGTCTTTATTGAAATGCTTAAAAGTGAAGCAATAACCATCCTTGTGGTGTTGAGACAAAGATCCCTTTCTCTGAGCCAACCCCTGAGCCTGGAATGGACTGAAGTCTGAAATCTTCCATTACATACTAAGAGTGTGTTTGCACAACTGTGCAGAAGTTCACCCTTCTCTGAAAAGCCTCTTCCCTGCGCTGGCATCCCTACTCTGGTACCACAGCCTTAGTTACCTTTGGGTCACAGTGAAAGCAGAGCTGGGATGTGATGAGAAACACAGCCCATCATTACTTTTTTTTTTCAAGCAGGTTACATCAGTCCTTTTGGATGTTGCTGAGGCAAAATGTACAACAACAGGTGCCAGAGAAATCCATCTGTACTCCTTGGAAGAGCCAAAACACACAAAACTGGAAAATGTTGCTGCAGACGCTCTCGAATCAAAAATGACCACAGAAGACAAAGTAAACTACCAGCCAAGGAATCCAGTAATTTATAGCAACAATTTTGTTCTTGTCCCAGTTAGAAATAAAAGGCAAAGTTTCTTAATATCAGTACTCAGTTGCCTGGTATTTGATATGATACCAATGCAACATACAAGTTAGATATTATCAAAGTTGTTTTGGCTATTTGACATAGCACAGAGAGAAGACAGACAAGATGGACAAAACTACCCCATTTCTCTTGGATCCATGTATACTAAAGAGAGAAGAGATTAACTATCAACATAAACAGGAATGTGTGAACACTTGAGAACCAGTTCCTGCTTTCAATTCCGATCAGGCAAAACTAATACAACTTCCTGTGGAACACTTTGATCCTTCGGGTTCCCAATACATAAATATCCAGATTTTGAAGTCCATGTTATGTCAGTCAAATAGAGCAGAAACCTTACTGCTGCTCATATCAAGAACAGTGGAAAGACGAGGGGAAGAGTTTATTGAGCTTTCAAGTCAGTCTTGCTATTGGTCTGCTAAACAGGCTAGTAATAAATTCAAATTTAAGCCACTTATTGAGACTTGATTTACCAGTCCTCCTTAATTATGTTTTTGAAACAAGTACCTTTGGTCCTTGTCTTTTATTCATTCATTCATAATAAAAACCCAAGTGACGTGCTAGACTGCAACAAACCAACTGACATTGTAAAAGGAGTAAGGCTGTTCTATGTTATAACACACCCAACTTTTAAGAAAAGAGTAAAAACAGGAGCATCTTAATGCAGAGGAGTTCTTAATATCAGAAAATTACAAGAAGGACTCCCAGATGTTAAGCAAGAAAGACATTTTTATTTAATCTATGGGTTAGAAAGCCTAGCAAATGTAAAAAGCAGAACTCAAGTCTTCTCAGTCAGGGATTAAGAATACTCAGTTTTTGCAGCTGTGTATAGCAGTCTAGAAAAGTACTTTTGTCTGAACTAAGAGGAAAAGCTTAAGGTGGCAGCCTGTCCATATTTCATTGACCACCACATGAATCCCAAGATATAGCAAGACAGTCGGATTGAAGACTTAGAAATGTTGGTACAAAATTAGAATTATATTTTTGCCTTAAGCAAGCTACCTTATTTCTTCAGCACTTAAACACTCCTGCTATTGCTTTCTGGTGATGATTAAGTTATAAATTCTAGGTACAATTCACCTTGGTTTTGGAACCTCTAATTAGACTGTTAGACACAGGAGAAAGAACACGATTTAAATCCTAATGACTCTTCAGGTCAGTTTAGGTTTTGTTGAAGAAAAACACTGCAAATTTATAAGGTGGGCTGGAAAGCCTCTTATTCATGGAGAAGAGAATAGAAACAATGCTTTTATATCTTATTTTGTCAGTTGAGGTGGAAGAAACAAATGAACACATGACTACATACCAAGAATTTTTAAATTTCAGTCCAGTCTGGCATGATGTCCTTTAGGAAACTTGTATGTCTTAGTAGCCAAGACATTATTTGCTTACTTACAAATTGTATCCTTCACTTCAGGGGGAAGGGGTGGAGGTGTTTGGTTTTTTGTTTGTTTTGTAAAACAGATAAACCTGGTTGCACTAGAAGGGAATACATGACAGGTAAGCACTCATAAAACCCCTGTTTATGTGCTGTTTTGAAGACAGAAATGGTTTGGTAACGTGTCTTCAGGTGACACAACAGGGCTGTAAGGATGTTCATATGATTTAAAACTACCTAAGTCACAATGCACAATGAGCTTTTATTTTGGGATAGCCTCAAGGATATGGCAAATGAATTAAATCTGGTTCTACCTTTGCCCCCTCACATACCTTTTCTTTCTTTCTCCTGGTGCAAGAATACCAAATTAATTGCTGCCACAATTTTGACCCAGTAGAATTGCTATCTTTAGTTCAGCAGAACCAAAATAATGACTTCAGATCTATCTCCAACACTATAAATACTTTCCCCTGCTCCACATCTGCCATGAAAACCTATGGAAAACTCTCAGATGTTTTCTGCAGCCCTGGCTGCAGAGTCACTTCTCACTCATGCTGAAGTTCAATCTCACAGTGATACCTGTTCATACTGCACAGCTTTGGGCAGTGAAGGTTTGTGTGTTCTTCTCTTGCAGACTCCCCACCACCACCCCAAAAATCTCAGCTGATTCCAGTTTGTTCTGTCATTTTGATAGCAACTTGAGTCTTTCCTTCTTGATTTCTGTCTTTTCCACTTAATTTGACTGTAAGTTAGGTAAGTGAATTGACACAAGTGTTTCACTGCTGGGAAAAAAAAAAAATAAAAAATCCAACAATCTATGATTATTTCCCAAGTCTTGAGACTGAATTTTCCCCCAATTTAAGTTCCCTATTTTAGCTCAGAAACAAGACACATTACACTTCAGAAAAATATTCTGTACTTAGTATGTTATTATATACATACTTGTTGATTTCCTACCATTAAAATAATCATTTTATTTTTAAAACCAACTCTGTGCAAGAGAAGACTGTCTTATGATGCCTTACACTGTTTCTTCAAAAACAATTAAATAAAGAACTTTTTGGCTAATACAAGAAAACTCAGTGTAATTTTCCAAGAGATCTGAAGGTGGGAATGAAACAGAAACCAGTACAGGACCATGGTGAATGCACTTAAGAAAGACAGTACACTGGAAAAGCTCTGAAGGGGTTTTGGTTTAGTACATTTGCACATTATCACACATCTTCGTTTTCTCTTCTCAAGTGGTCAGGGGTTTGGGGTCAGGGGAGCATTTTATTTTGTGGGCAAAGAAAGTAAAAGAAATGAAAAATTATCTAAGGTGTTAAAGCACCTTAAAGGCATATAATGCCATAATCTGCTTTCAAATGCCTTTGATCTGTTTAAAGGAGGAATGGGATGGGAAAAAAAAAAAAAAAACACACCAGAAAAAAAACCCTTATTTTGAAGGAATGCAAGAAGTGTTGGTGAAATAGTGCATCAGGAGTCATATTTGATAAAAGTTTTTAGGGAGGACATTTGTAATGTCTGGGGCAAAGATAAGAAAACTCTAGATTAGCTTTCAGGAAGATTCAAATACTGGTGGAGTTGATATTATCAAGTGCAGAACTGGCTCTTGGTGATGAATGGTTATAGCTTTGGACAGCTGTTTCTCACAGTGCAGCTGACAAGAGAGAGGGGAAGTAGAACAGGCAACCAAATACAGGAACAGAATGGCTGCAAGTAAAAGCACAAACAGCAAAGCACCTCAAAGCAGAAACACAGGAAACAAGGCTGCCCCATGGACCTTCCAGGGTGTGACCTTTCCACATGGACATCAACTCATCTCTTAACACATTACTGACTTTCCACATGTAGTGCCATGGCAGAGCTGCCCTTCAACATAAATGTAATTGTCACCACTTATGTTGTACCCACATCTAGATATATATGGTTAATCTTGGTAAACAACACCACTCAATAGCTGTAAGAGGTGATTTAATATTAGGAATAAGTGCATCTTTCAGTTCTAAGCAATAAAACAAGTCTAGCCTACGGAACTGCCTGAAGAAGAGCAAGTTCTGCCCCCTCTGCATGTTAGAGCTGCTCTGATTGCCTGTATTTTATTTCTCCCCTGTTAGAAAAACAGTGGAAGATTAAAATATTGAACAAACACTTGAATTTTTTAATAATAAGTCCTTCTTCAGTCCTCGGAAAAAGAAAGAACCACGCTTTTTATTTCCCAGGGAGATTCTGTTGCACTGGTAGCCCAAGGAGAACTTCATTTCTAAAGATTAATGTTACTCTCCGATCCAGTCTGACATGCCAGAAATCATTTTAAAACTACTGTACACACCAACAAGATGAATGCTAGGGGGTTTCTATTACGAATCTAAATTGAAGGGCCTTTGACAGCTTTCAAAACTGGATGTTTAACTGCTCTCAAATATGTGTTCACTGCTCATCACCCATCTTGCATTACTGACAAAGTTCTGCAGCTGAGGCATCCCAGTTCTCTGTCCTGTATACAGATTTATCACATAATCCATATGATGTCTCAGGTATGGAGTTGGACACAATCAGTATTTCTGGTGCCTTTAACTGAATAACTGATGAACCTTCACTTGTGTAGGCACTTCCAAAGACAAATGACCCAGCAGAGGGGGCAAAACAGGAGCTTTAAACACCAGGGGAACAAGACAACCGTTCAGTTTGCGCTGTGCCCTCAAATGGCCTGAAGTTCACATAAAACCAGAACTAGAACAGACACTTTGAGGACCTTCCACAAGATTAGAATCAATGTGATTGACTGCAGTGGATGAAACCCTCCCTTGTTCTCAGTGCACTATTACCTAACAATCACTTTAAGAGAATGTGTCACCTTTTTTCCCCCGTGAAGGGCTGCAGGACTGAAATCCACACTTCCCCTGTGCCAGCTCTGCTCACAGGTGTTTGCTTGCTTACTGCTCAGTGACCATGTAAAAGCCAAATTACCTGCACCAGGCAAGGTATATGACCACAGCAACTGTATATTGCCCAACAAACAGCTCAGCTGCAAGAGACAGTCCCCATTCAGTATACAATTCCAAGAGATGTTCAAGCTTCCCAGGCCAAAGAAACAAAATAGTAATTTGGGTGTTTTTCTCCATCACCAATACTGTTCGTCTAAACAAAGTCAAAATGGTATGGGACAAGTCCCATCAGTAAGCAGCATCAAAGCAACACAGGACCTGTGATCCTACTTACCAGCCAAAATTCTGCTCTGACAGAATTTCAGAAGACAATTGGATTAAATCTTCACAGAATTTTATCACAATTAGCCCAGAAGGAGACAGTTTAATTTGCTTTTTAAAAACACAGCTCAACTTTTACTTCACTAGGAAAACGTGCCAGCATAATTTAAATCATCTTCTTTAGCCTGTTACTTCTGCAATTGCTGCATATTGTTCATTGACTAGCTACTCAGTGACCTTTTTTACTCATAACATTCCTAGAGTCAAAGTATGTCAGTAATATTTCAAAGTCAAACCAGAGAAATGTAAAGTTACTTTTATGTCTGTATTGACTTGTTCATTGTCTGACATTCTGAGAATAATTAAGGACACAGAACCAAGGTAATTTTTCCTAATTAGAACAGTATCTCTACAGTTTTGTGAAGAATTCATACAAACTTGAAATTGAATTCTGCTTCTTCAATGAAAAAGTTGTTTTGTTTACCTGGAACTGACAAAATATAGCACTTTGCTACACAGCTGGCACTGAATACATTTATATTTATAAAAACAGCATGGAAGCAATTTTTAAGTCAAAAGGAGAAGTTAAAATGTATTTTGATGACTCAGGAAAAAAAAACCTTAAAAAAAAGGTATGGGTGAATTGGACAAGGTCAGTGCTGGGAGACTTTGCTTTGACTTCTCTGGACACGAATATTTACTGACCTAGGCAAACAGAAATTAAATCATAATTCATTATAATAAACTTAGTACTATGAAGAACTATCATTATTGCCATAATAAACATTTGCTTCGGAAAGGGCAGTTCCAATTCAAATAAACCATTTCAGCTCATCTTTGAGCTGAGGAACACAGCAAAATATCTGTTTCTAGGGCTACAGAAATCCCTGTTAAAATTCACATCGGCAGCATGACATTCACTGGATAGGTCTGAAGTCAGCAAAGGAAATGAATTCTACCCTTTAAAAACAACATCAACACCACAGTGTTTCATTTTTATTTTTTTTCAGTTAAAATATGTGAAAAGGATATGATCTTATTTTGTTCATTTCCCATTCCAAACACCATTAAAATGGCACAGTGTCTATGCTGCACTTTTCCAGCAATTCTCCATTTTTCCTCATCCAATGCCACCCACTGATAAGCAGCAGAGTGACATGGAAATCAATATACAAGGCTCACGGAAGCAGTTTGCTGTTGACAAACATTGTGCCCCAGATAGAGGAGACACCACCCTTACTGCAACTGTTCAAGAATTTCTACCAAAATCCAAAGGAATTAACCACTCCTGGAACTATTATTTGTTGCCAGGGCTCAGTGGAGACCAGCACTGAAGGCTCACACCTCCAGCCATTCTGGATGCCACCATGCAGCAATCATGCAGTAATGATTTCTGGTTTGTGTGGCATCACCTCATCCACTCTTTGGAAAACTCTAATTCAGAAGACCAGGGAAATACAGGAGAAAAGGGCTGCAACAACAGCACAATTATTATAGAACCTATTTAACAACAACAAAAAAAATTTAAAAAATATCACAGAATAGATTGGATTGGAAAAGACCTCTGAGACCATTGAGCCCAACCCTTGGTCCAACTCCAGTCTGTTTACTAGATCATGGCACTCAGTGCCATGTCCAATCTCAGTTTAAAAACCTCCAGGGATGGTGAATCCACCCCCTCTCTGGGCAGGCCATTCCAATGCCTGATCACTCTGTAAAGAGGTTTTTTTTTCTCTAATATCGAACCTGAAGCAGAAATCCCTGAAATCCAGAGCTTTCAGCTTCATGCATTTCCCCCCACCCGGTACTGCTCAATCATTAGCATATTCATCTTTTCTGGATCGTGCTATCAAAATCTACATAACAGAGATGAACTCCTTCACACAGCAAATACGTGTGAACATCTCTTAGCAACAACCGGTCATGAGCCAGCAAGGCAAGTTAACAGTGATCCCACTTACAACATCCCACTTATGCATACCAAATGATAATGCCATCAGTAAAAATCCAAACTGTTCACTAAAGCTGCATTCTCTTCTATGCTCAAAATTAAATCTTCCCCACAGAAGCCAGACACCAGAAGGAGCTGTGCTTTGTCCTTGACAGCTATTCCAAGAACACTTGTGTGAGGGAACAGTAGCGTGTGCTCCTGTTCCCAACTGCTTCAGTTACAAAATTCACATTCAGGCAGTGCTTAAAAATCACTATGCACATAACTTGCCTACATTGCCATCACCAGAAAAAAAGAAGAGAAAGAGGGAAAACATTCACAGTCTGCTGTGTTACTCAACCATGTAGAAAAAAAATTTTGTCAGACTAATACCAGTACCAACCACTGCAGCAACAAAAAAATCACACTTTGTCAACTGGTCTGTAAAGGAGGGCTGAAAAATAAGGGCACAAGTTGTGCCAGTGACCTCCTAATTGCACTTGTAATAGCAAGAGGAACCATCACAATGGTGTTCAGGTTGTTCCATCAGGCCAACTGCATCCACTCCCCCAGCTGAATGAAGGGCTCCATTAAACTACATTAAAAATCTGATCTCCCAGCACCATGGTCTCTCTCTCATCTGCCCTCTAAAGCCTTTAGGATTAATCCTAAGCAAAGAAATACTTATAGGTGTAACTCCCCTCCTTTGCCATCATAAGGTTCGTTGCTTCAGTGAAGACGAACCTCTCAAGCATCAGGTCACATTTATATGCCTACAGATGAATTAGTTGAATTACTTCATGTACACAGTTTGTTTTCTGATATTTATATTGGCCAGAATGCTTAGCTGCTCGTGATCCTGAATTTCACTTGCTGGAATTATACTGGAGGGGGAAAAAAAAAGTAGAACAACAACAAAAAAAAAAAAAGGCTGACAAATTTTTCATTTCACTGTAGGCTATAGAACATGCTTAGCTTTATGTAGCATACCTCTCAAAGGGCTGCTGTATAGGAGATAAAAGGCAATTATGTATTCACAGATCTATTTGGGGCAGGTGGGAAGAGAACACTGCCATTTTAATGGCAAATCAAGAAGAGATGAGTGAACTAGTTCAGCAAGATGGATAGAAATAAAGCCTGACCTGACTCTCTGTGCAATACAGAGACCACACACAAGAGGAGAGGGAACAGAATTAACTTTACAGGAGTCAACTTTCCCCAAAGGATGTGTCATGCTGAGGAAGAGAAATGTAACAGGGGGGTGAAAAAATAAAAAAAAATAAAAAACAACAGCAAAAAGATAAGCAACATCTTCATTAAATTCAGTCCATTTCCTTGAAATAATTCTTTAATGAAGGCAGTGAGTTTCAATTAACTAGAACGCATCAAAGAGGGACACTAACTGCTTGCTACCAAACTAACTGCTTCTTAGTAAAAAAAAGAAGCATAAGTCAAAGATAGTGAAAAGTACTTTTAAAGTAACTTGTTAAACAGAACTTCCAACCCACAAAAATGCAACTACTTGTTCTTGGAAAATCTTGTAATACAGTTTTAAGGAAACTGCACTAAAGACTTCCTTTAATGCAGCAGTTAGTGCTTATATTAAGTGGAAAAACTGAAACCATCTCAGCTCATTACAATTTTTATAACATCTAACATCTTCTGAAGAATTCCTCTATCCTCCTGTTCCTGTCAACTTTTATTTGACCTTATGTCAAAAACAGATATGCATTTTTCATCTTGAATTCTTCCATACACACAGACTTGTTTGAATTACAATAGTTTCACTGAAAATTATATCGCCATTCAGCTAGCTGTGACAGAAATAACTGTCTGAATTACTATCTAGGGGAAGCAGCCCTCCAGTAAAGTTAAGACCATTATCTCTGCTAGATACTTTATTCAAAATCATTCAGCTTCAGTGTGGGTTGTATAGCTTCATCACTTCTTTTTGTACTAGCATATCTCATATTGAGTAAAAAGGAAATTATTCTTAAATACTCAACACAAAACGATCAAAATGTTTCACAGTTTATCAGTTCAATCCTTTCACATTCAGTTTAAGCATATACCCTGTAGAAGACACTGAAATTGTAAATACTAGTTCTAAAACTTACATCATAAGTTTTGATACCTGTGACCTGGTACTGAACAGACAAGTTAGAAACCATTCTCCTTCGTACCTTGGACCACTTGTACATTACTCATACCTCAGAGGAGTTCAGATCACCTGAGTTGAGTTCTCACAGATGGCTTAAGCAAAATATTTGTTCACTGGCCAGTTATCATCCAGATGGGATTCTGTGAAGCCATATACCAATAACCTGGGAGGAGTTTCAATGAAATGCTCTAAGGAATAAACTTATGGGTATTAAGGCAGTCTCTGTGAATAATTCAAGATCATGCCACTACTGTATGTTGAATAGCAAGAAAGTACAATTTATAGCTATATAAAAGAAATACAAGTTACTTCAATCCCCTTACTATCTTTTAAAAGAGTTTATTAAAAAAAACAAACAGACAAAACCAACCAAACAAAAATAACAACAAAAAACCCCCACACCTGTTTCTTTCTGATCTGATTTTCAGATTTTGTTCACAAAAGTAGCATTTTGTTGTCAGGTCACTCTACCAGTTCCCAAGAATTCTAACGCCTAACAGATAACTAAGAAAACAACCTGAGATGAAGCATTGCATGAGGCTGCACTCTCCTACAATCCCAATTTCAACTACCTGCACTTTGCATGGAACTTTGCATATTAAGTCTTCTGCTTTATTAGAGAGGATTTAGATTTAACTTTTAGCAGGTCTAAAATGGAATAGTGGCTTTAATGATCATGCCAAGCCCACTGCCAGTGTTTCACAGTGAGAATGAACCCAACAGAAATGTGGTGCTGGGCAGGAGGACCCAAAATTCCAAACTGCATTTTAAGAATTCAGGTGGCAAATGCATTTTGCCTACCTGCAAGAGCCAATTAGAGGCTCAGAGTGAACCAGGTGATAGCTTTCTGAATGATACCAACAAGGACTCAGCATTCACAGTTCCAAACATCTCCCATTCACAGTCAAATGGGGACATTGAGAGAGGGCAGTACTGAACACGAGGGGAATGGGGAGCCCTCAAAATCAAGAATAAAATGATAGAACACTGACAGAATAGCAGTTGTTGCATTTTATGATTCATTTCAAGTGCACACAAAATGGAGAAAGTAAACGTGGTTTTTTCTGAATTATGATTGCCTGTTTTTGTGGAACAAAGCTACATTATTACCAATCCTCTGAAAACAAATCTATTTATAAGGCTGAGAGAGGACTTAACAGTGAATCACCTTATCTGTTGATCTGGTACTTTGGGGACTACTGGAAACTGAAGATGACAAACAACAACACATACACGGGTTGGCCACCACCAGCACAACATCCTAAAGATTTCAAGGAGCTTCTCACCTAAAGTCTGTTATAACGCAAAAAGCACTCTAAGTTCATTAATTAGAAGAGAAAGCATACAGGAAGAAACTGGGTTACATCCAGAGGGATACTTCCTGATGAAAATCTCTTACCAATAGTCTAAAGTAATAAAGTTTTGCAATTAATTTATTCTGTTCTAGACAATTGAAAACATTTAAGATGCATAATCAAATAGAATGCAGTCCGAGAATAAGGCAGAAGCCCTCCCTTCTGATACAAGTAATTATGGATGCCATTTGTTGTTGTGCAGTTGAACTGACTCAGAGCTGTGCATTAGCCCTCATACTGCAGCCCCTTTTACACGGCAAATTGTCAGCTTGGGTGTACTCCCACATGGCAATGAGCATGCCATGAGATGGTTGTGAAGCTCAGATGGTGCCAGCAGAGCTCTATCCGTGCTCATCTTTAGTCGTTGTGCAGGCAGAGGAGTGCCTTGGCTGCAGAGCACCCACCTCCTGCAGCTTCAGCAGCAGCTCAACCCTGTTTTGCCACGGACAATCAGCTTACCTGCCTGACCTGATTCTTTAGCCTGAAGACACGTCCTGTGTTCCCTGCACACAAAATCCCTCGGGCGTTGCTGACATTGCAGCGCTGTTTAAAACCCATCTATTAAGCCACTTATCCTTTGTCTTGGTCTCATGGACCAATTCTCACTCATGGACAAGCTCTTTGCAGACATGCAGAAGGCACAATATGACTTAATAATGCTCCAAAGCTGTAAAGCTCCAGTTTTGCTGCCACAGAGGTGTTTCTGTAGGTGGCATCCCTGTGGGACAAATATAAAGAAACATGAAGAAACAGAAGCTTCACTTCCTAAAAGTGGCAGGATTAAATATTTCAGCATAGCTAACATCCAACATTTTTGAAGTGGCCATTCAACAATAAGGAAAAAAAATTGATTTGATACTATTAGAACATGGTTCCAGCTCTATTTTAAAACTCAATCCCTGAAAAGCTGCAATTTAAGTCTATATTATGTTGGAGAAACAAAGCTTAGTGGTCTCTTGGCTGGTACCATTATAATAAACATGCTGGTTTCCCCTCCTTGTCATGATTCACTCTCTACATTTCTAAACAAAGTCAGAAACATTAGCCTGGCTAACTAGAAATACCAGAAATCTTTAGCCAGCACACTAAGTGGCATTGGGGTATTTGTCCTGATTTCTGGTAAACACAGAAGAAACAGGAAACAAACCCTCCAAAGCACTTAACTTGCTCAGTGTTGAAAGAGGCCTGGCACACCTTGCTGAGCCAATGCATACCAGGATCTGTATCACAGACCTCTGGCCATTAAAATCAACACTGATGGAAGAAAGCAGTGCAATACCAATCCACATTATTCAGACCATAGCCATATTTCCTAGTGTTCTCAGAAAATCTGGGATAAACCATACTATGGCTTTGTGCCTCTTACTCTTCAGTTTGGGAAAATTGATGTATACCCTTGCTGAAAGCTCTCGAGGGGCTGGTACATTATCCACACAGAAAAAGCTAAATTTAGTACACAAATGTAAAGCTGGATCTGCTACACGTGTCATTTAACTACACAAAAATAACACCTGTTCCTCCAACGTGTTTGCTCAAAAATTCTGCTTGCTTTGCTTGAAACTTGGACAAATGAACCCCCCACCATTGCCTGTCTCCATCCCTTAATTGTCAGGGCTCTCACATGGCCACAGCCTCCAGCACCAAACGGCAGTGCTGTGCAGAACTGTGGATCTCAACTCAGTATCATTGTTGTCCAAAGTTTCCATTTCATTTCATACATAGGGCAGACACACAACATAGCATATATATATGTGCATATACACACAAATATGGCACAGAAGAAACCCTGATTTACTCTGAACAGTTGCTTGATGACTGGAAACAGGTTATTTGAAATGTGTTAGCCCTGTTAGAAACTGCAGAGTTTATAATAAATATGAAGAATCTCACACTTTGCTTCTTTTTACCTCACCATTGACTATTTTAAGCTTCAAAGTAAAGTCATGGCAGATTTGAGGTCACAGTTCTAACTAACATTTTTTACTGGCTACTTCACTGTTCTTGGTCATGAAACATACTTACACTTCTGCATTTATAAGAATTAAACAGCTTAAAGACTATCTCAAAGAATAAATACCTTTATTATCTTGGCAACATCAGAAAGAGTGGAAAAAAGTCAACACTATAACACTAACAGTTACTGTCTATAGTAAGTTTATGATATGAGAACCATAAAAGTAAAAATGTACTGCATAAATTAAACACAAAGAAATATTCATAGAAGAGCTAAAAAAAAATAAGGCATATCAACTCCCTTCTATTTACACTTTTCTGAAGAGTTTGACTGTGACTAATAAGCAAAAGTCCCTAGACTTCTAACTTTTAACCTCAATAGCTTTTTATTTTTGCATAAACTAAAATACCAGCCATTCTTACTGAGCACTATTTTCTTAGCTGAAAAAAATTATCAACAGAAAACTCTACCCAGCTACATTCAGTAAGGACTTTGATGCTATCTAATGTTTGCACAAAACACTCTTAGAAAAGAGGTTTTTATTAGGGGCATTCACATTTGTCACTTGCGAAACAGACAAAGTGAGAATTAGCAATATTACAGTATTTAAATCATTAATTATTATGAGTCCAATTCAGACTGGCATATGGACATTCACCACAAGCAACTGCAATTCTGTAAGAGACAGCACATTGCTTCCTGCAAGCAAACTGCAGCTTAAGGGAATATTTAAGTTCAAACCCTACTTTCTTCTACAAAAAAAAAAAAAAAAAAAAAAAAAAAAAAAAAAAAAAAAAAATTGAAAAAATTAACTACTAATTTAGTGGAATAAACGGGATACACACATACATGGAAGTATGTGTGTAGATTTAACTTTCCTTGAATAAGAAGTATTTTCCTTTGCCATTATCCGCAAAAGCTTTTTTTTTTTTTTTAACCAAGGCACTGGCATAAATCTAGAAGCTATCCTTCTGAAAGTTTTGTTTCTACTACAATGATGGTGTATTTGTGCCTATAAAAACAAAAATAAATAACTATAAACAGGATGCAATGTCCTGTTTATGGCAACTGAGCCTAAAGTTCAGTTTTCATGTAAAAAGGTCTTGCTCTGCAACAAGCAGAATCCACAATGGAAAGCATCATGGCCATGATTACCTTCCCAAAGCCAAGCTGTAAACTGTAATTTGCTCTAAATTCTACATAGACCTAACAGGGTGCAATAACTTTTATTTATAGTTGCTGGCTTTCAAGAAACAAACAAACGTGGTGCACAAAGTAAAAACAGAGTTAGAACAAAGCAAGTATTTTTATCTGTTTGCCCTTGCCCTACAGTTTTGCTCTGGGACAGTTTCCCCACACACAATTGTGGCATCAAAATTGCAGCAACTCACTCCACTCTTTTCCAACTACTGTGTGTATCACATAATACTGCTTCAAATTTTAAAATGAGCTAAAAATGTCTCTTGTTTTTCTTTCCAGTCTCTTTAACCTCAACCTACACTGAATAAGGTGGAACCATCAGCATAAAATATCACACCTTCTGCATCCCCTGAGCAGTCTGTCATGCAGTGTGCAAAGAGATACAGAAAAAGGAGGATGAGAGGAAGAACAGAGAACAGGGAGGCAGCAATTCAACACCAAGACCTCTCTGCCACGGTGCCATCCAAGCAAGACAATGTTTATTCCTGAAGCAGCCTCATGACAGAAGCTGCTGTCCATGACCACTGTCTGAAGAGCTCTCAGAAAACCTATAATTGGCATCAATTCTCAGCCACAGAGGGCAAACACTGAGTTATTTTGAGACAGTTACAGCAAAACAAACCAAAAAAATAAAAATCAACAACTGAAAAACGTTCACCATTTAAAATTTTCCAATATAACTTAGGGGGGAAAGTCCACTTATACCTTTTTTTTCCCTATTTATTTCTCTCTCTTTACTAAATATTTTACTATATCCCTGGGTAAGCTGTATGCCTAACAAAATACTAGACATGCAGGCTATTCCTTGCACTCTTTCCTGCTTTGTGGTGTAGAGGAAGAAATACTCTTTATGCTGTTTGTCTCAGAGCCAGCAAAAGCACTGCTGGAGGCAGAAAAAGCTGGTGCCTATAGCAGGTTTAAACATGATCTTCCCTGAGCATCTCAAATGCTAAGAAAAAAATCACTTCCAAATGGTTTTGGAGGGCAACTGGTATTTACTAGTGACCTAACACTTTTAAATATTTTTCCTTTTGGTGTTAATTTACTGATTTTAAATAAATGAAGGGATGAAAAGCCAAATATCTCACCCACTACTGCCTGCTCTTAGCACAAGACAGGGCAAAACCACTCCTTCAAGAGAACAGAAAGCTGACTTTTCACTCTACTGAAATCAAAATCAGGCCTTTTATCCTGGACCTTTCACCAGTGTTTTAACAGAGTTCTGTTGTATCACAAAAAGTAATACTAACACAATACAGAAAAACAGAAGATGCCATAAAAAAGAAAAATCTGTCAAGGCTCTGTCCACTCAATTTGTAACTGATGGAGTGTTAAGAAAAAGAAGTGGTTCACACAGTCATCAAGTTAATAGTGAAGAAAAACAGATAAATAAAAATTCAGAGCAGAATTTACAACTCTGAGCAGCACGAAAGTTATGCAGCCCAACAGTCCATATCATTCATTTGGATGTGTGAAATACCCTGTGGAGAGCTTTGAATCTTAAAGTAGTTCTCTCAAAGTATCGGATGAAACAGTGCATGATAAACCAACTTGTCAGGGATCCTTTTACAGCTATTGCAACTGGAAATAAGCAGCCCTCTCAAGGAACAGCAAAAGAAAAATAGTTATGTCTGACATGCTTTGTCTCTAAGCCAGAAGAAACTAGTCTGAAAAGCCTATTTACAATCTTTAAGAGATGTATTAATGCAAGGGGGCAGGGAAAGATTCCTTGCAACTGCTGCAAATTAACTACACAGGAGAGAAAAATGGAATAAGGGTTTACAGGAAAAATAGAAAGATGAATAGGAAGAACTGATATAATTGACATTCTTAATTCTCCAAAGGGGAAAGGTATTACATCTTTTCCCAAAAGGGTTTGAATATGCTATGTAATAAAACAGGAAAAAAATTGCTCATACCTACACCTAATGGAACAAAACACATTGTCAATTTAATATGAACCTAATAAAGATTTTTCTTATATAGACCACTGCCTGTTTTTTCTCTTACGGGAATAATCCACTGTAAACTTAGACATAATTAGTCTTTGCTGTAAAGATACAACATTTTGATATGAAGCTTCCTGTTTCACTTAGATTTAGTGGAATTACTCAGATGAATGAATGATGGCTTGGTCAATGATTAAGACTTGGACAAATAGTTTCTGTCAATAATGATAACAAAAGAATAAGCATTGGCAAGGAACTGTACATTTCAGCAAATTACTACACTTGCTAAACACAGGAGCAGGCAAAAAGCCAACTTCTGGCCTTTGGTACACAGTGCCCTCTGAAATCACTGCCACTTTCACGGACTTAAGGTGAAATCTGATACTGAAAAAAAATAAAAAAAAAAGAAATGCAACCTTTAAGCTACCAAAGGATTTCCTTTTGGAAAATTCTAGGTTAGAGAAGATTTAAAATCAGGATACAGCTGGTAAACAGCACAACTTCAAATAGAATTGTAGTGTTATTCAGAAAAAGCAATTTTAACTCCACTCTGTCCGCTCAGGGTTCATCTGAAAGGAGAAGGTGGGAGAGGAAGAAGCCAAACTAAGGCACTGGTGCAGGTCCCACTGGCCTGTGAGCCCACAGAACCTGCAGCAGCTCTGCACAAGAAGGAAGCATGGGCAGCTCTGGTGGACCATGCTGGTTTTACTCCTACCTCTGAAATCCATAACCAGCCTTTCTCCAACTTCCTCTGAACACCCCGGAGAGGTTTCAGTTCAGAAAGGAAAAATTACGGCTTTGTTCCCTTTTCATTTTGAACTCATCTCTGATTGCCTGGTTATCCTAAGCCATGCTGGATTTCCAACTCCCAACATGCATTATCTTCTCCTGCTGAGGGCTGTCCCTCGGGCACCCTCTGTATCTTTAAACATTTCCTAAATCCTTCACTTTTGCAGAGCACTTTTGTTACACATTAAACATGCGTCACATCTTATCAGCAGTGCCTTCCGCAGCCATCTCCTGTTTTCAGAGAAAAGGGAAGAGGGAAGAAAAATATCAAACATCAGCTAAAGCTGTGGAGACAGTACAAATCCAATTGGAATGTTTCTTCTTAGTCATTAAATAACACATTCCTACTACATAAAACTTTTTCTTCCACCAAGACACTGACAGGTGAGGTATATAACTCTTGCAAAAGCTAAGCAAAAGGTTTCCTCAGAAAAAGCAGTAAAGAAAAATTTGCTGGAGCTGCTGCCTATAGACAGGAGAGCATGTAGGAAACTGTATGGCGTGGTAATGGGACATATTAAAGCATTCAGTAGAGTTAAAAGCTGAGAAACAAATACTACACAAATATCAAAGCTAATGAGCATGTCATTGTTATTCTTACACAAGCGTTATTTTCAGTATTAGTTCAATAAAGAGCTGGAAATCCTACTTGGTCTGAATTAAAATCTGATTTCATGTGAATACACAGAGCTCAAAGGAAGCGACGTTGCAATGCTGGTTGCTCCTGTTGGACACTGAACAGGTCAGCTACGCACACATTAACTTACAAAGTCCTGAACCTTCCCCTTGCAGTTGACAACCCTGAAGTTCTGTTAGCACCAAGAGGTTTTTAAGCATTACTATGAATAGGTTTCTCTTCACTGTGCTCTTCACAACTCAGAGGAGCAGAAAATTCTCCAAATGGTCACAACAGCCCAAGGTGAGGAAAAGACATCTGAAGGAACAAGAACTCAAATTACATTCCACTGAAATGGTCCTCTCTGGTTCCTATCCCAGCTGTTAATTCACACATAGGAAACCAAAAAACCCGAGATTTTCTGAGGGCTTTCCATCATTTAAAAGGGATTTTTCCATAGCAATCCTCCTAATTAATTATATTGTGGCTTATCAAGAATTTTTTTCCATTCCACTAGACACCCCATCTTTTTTTTTTCCCTTTTCCTATCATTCCCTGTCCCATCCAGTAATTTACCTTTTGGTGGCACACCACAGCAGCTGCTTTATTTTAGCCTCTTCCCCTTCCACTTCTCTTCTTACCAACTGCAACACTATGTTTTACTATTACAGTTTAATGTCTGGACAGTTATGGCATAATTTACTGAAACACAACTATAATTTTAATTAGTTCAGGGGTAAGGTATGCTTGAGCCTCTAACTTAGACCAGGTATGAGTGGTTAGTTACTCAACTCATACCTCTGGAGTTCTGTCAGCTGTGTGGCCAAAGGAAAAGAGGGAATGCAAGGCAGAGAACATAAAATGATATTTTCATGCAGATATATGCAAGATAATTGACACTGCACAACATATAAACCCAAAACTTGCTGAAGACTTACAAACTAATTCCGCATGAATTTCTCCAGTATTCTATGCACCAAAAAAAATACATGAGATGCTTGTTTATAAAAAGGAAGTTAATTTAAAATCAGGCATTTGACTGGAGATGTCACAATACTGTTTACTGAGATTACAACAATTCCTTTTTTTCCTTTTAAAAATCCTCTCTGTACCTCTCCACTTTTATTTCAGTGTAGTCCATTACCATACAGAGACTTCTGGAAGGAGAGACAAGCTGGCATAAAGTTTATTTCTCTGTTCCAAACCTGCAATTTACTAAAGTCACCAGGAGGTTTGAAATGACTAAGCCTTTTTTATTGCGCAGACAGCATTACTGTTCATCTGTGTTCTTGCCATTTGCCCTGTTCTGTCAAAATGCTAAGGCTACAAAACCCTTCTTAATAATTTTCTAGCTAGCTGGCACTAAACAGGAAGTTTTAATAATGGCTGAAAGACAATAAACCAAAACTAGATCAAAAATGAAAATTCATCTGCTAGAGCACAGAGTCTGACATGCAGAAAACCAAATATCAAACAGAAACAAGTGGTGTGCTGACCACTGAGGAGTGAAGTTATGTTAAGGATTTAGAAAGAGTTCAGAGTCCACTCTCTAAAACTGGTCGGTACAAACCTGGACCAGGTTACAAGGGCAGGTCAAAAATAGCTTTTTTTTATTTTTATCTAAATAAGTAAAATAGTCCTAAAACTGCAATCACAGGTGGAAACTTTTATTAATGTCATGTTCAGAAAAACTCCATGTTGAATAACCATGGGAATTGATCCAAGTATTAGAATACGAATTTTGAAGAGAAGAGTTACGTAGAGGTGTGAGGGAAGATGACACCTGAACAGACCTGGAGAGTTATGTCTACAAGATTGTGAGAACTGACCCACTACAAAGATAACAAATTGAGTTAAAAGGGATTAAAATAAATTAAGTCTATCAGCATTTAATATAACTTGAAATACCAAAAGTCACTACTGTAGATATACTACAGCATATATGTGTATATATATACTACAGTATATATGTATATATACTGTATATATGTATAGTATAGTACTATATATATATGCAGTATATATCTTACTATGATATACTACAAAGATGAAATATCTCATGGATAGTAACAAGTGAAAGGTAAATATATTAAACCTTAAAATAAATGTACTGACAACTTACTCTGTACTTTTTTAGTGCAGAAAACAAAGTTACCTGAAGTGGTTTTATGCTAAAGAAACTATGTATTAGGCAGATAAATTATTGTGATTCCAATAGAAATCAAAGTGGTTTTAACTTTTAAATTTTGAGGTTCTTCTGGAAAAAAAGAAAATTATCTGGTTTTGGACTGAATTCCAATAACACACAACCTTTTGTGTCTGCCAAATAGCATATTACTCATGTCTCTCATTGGTTAACACCACAGTTCTTTCCACAATCATGGCATTACAGTGCAGTTACTAATTTCATTTTCTGACCAATAATGTCTACTATGCTAATTGGAGCTTCGTAGGCAGTTCAACATTTAGAGAACAAACATGTGAGTTTGCCTGGGTCTTGGACACCGTTGCTGAATGGTGACATGTCATTAATTATTGCAGAATTCCTTTCCAGAGGCTTTAAACAAAAGATGTTTTGTAGTTTTGCTAATGTTGGTTACATATTATACTGCCTTCCACTGCTACTGCTGCCTGTCGATGCCTTCAAAATGTGCCACTACTGATATGGTTATAAACACGAGTAACTCAGAATTCAGTTGTTATATTTAAAACTCCCTTGTAATACACAAAATAAGCAATAAATGCTCACTACACCATTTTGAATTTTCTTCCTCTGTCCTTTCTTTATCCCAAGTTCTTTCATTTTTAAAAATTTAATTTTCTACCAGACTTTGGCAAGTTCTACCCCTTTCTGCACCTGGAGATGACTGCTTGGGAAAAAGGCAGCCTTATCTCCACCTTGCAAAGAGCAACAACTAAAGACAAAGATCAGAATCTCTCATGGAAATACTGCAGACTGGAATAATGAGGCAAAAACTTTTAACATGTTTCTAACATTATTTCCTGTATCTGTTCAAAAACGGCAGACTAAAGGCTTATTGTAGCGTCCAGTGAAAAATATTGCTGCTTCCTAGGATTTTTAAGACATGTTGTTCAAATAGAGAAGTCTAGAAGAGTATTTTAACCCTTTAAAACCCTCTGTTTCCATATATATATACATAATTTAGAAAAAAAAATAGTTTTCTCTTTCAGAATTTCAGTATGTTTTACCAACCTACCCAAAACAATCATTGTTTTATACATCTCTTTTTGTCAACTCAAACTGGTGTCCCATTCCCTCCAGTAAAACTCATTGCATAATAGAAGTGTTCATTTTGCTACGTTTATAACACTAATCAAAAGATGCATTGCATTTGTTTTCAGAAGAAGACACTTATACAGTCAAGGCAAAAAGCTTGTTGTTTTGGGTTTTTTGTTTTTGTTTGTTTGTTTGGGGTTTTTTGTTGTTTTGGTTTTTTTGTTTGTTCATTTGTTGGTTTTTG
>VXAU01000625.1:0-20837 GCA_013399695.1 Formicarius rufipectus
CTGTGTGAGTGTCCCAGCAGCTCTCCCCTGGCCCTGCCGGCTGATGCTCTTCCCGAGGTGTTTCCCTTTAAGCGATGTTATTTCTCCTCTTTCCCCCCCTGCACAGACACACAGCAGGGAGCGAAGATGCCCTCGGCACAGAAGCCGATGCGGTACGGCCACACCGAGGGCCACACCGACGTCTGCTTCGATGACACCGGGAGGTAACAGCCCCTTTCCCGGGGACTGGGGGGAGGCATGGCTTGTTCCTGTCTGATGCTTTCCCAGGAACTGGCTATTAGGAAAAATTTCCTCACTGGAAAGATGTTCAACCACTGGCACAGCTGCCCAGGGCAGTGGTGGAGTTCCCCCATCCCTGAAGTGATTTAAAAGCCGTGTGGATGTGGCACTTGGGGACATGGGGCAGTGGTGGCCTTGGCAGTGCTGGGGGAATGGTTGGACTCGATGATCTTGGAGGACTTTTCCAGTCTTAATGTTTCTATCACTTTCTGTATCAGCCACTGCTGTGGGAGATCCTGGCATGGATTTATGGCCTGGCATGGCCCAAGAAATCCTTCGGGTTTTGCCTGTGCTGAGAACTGGCTATGGGGCATATTTTGATGCTCTGAGTTTAGAATTGATTGATTTAAAACTTAAATGTAAGCATATATACGTATATCTCCATATATATATCTCTCCATATATCTATCTCTCTCCATATATATATCTTTCCACATATATGTATATCTCCACATATATATATATAGTATGTATCATATATATATATAAATACTCTATCTGCACACTTTGTAAGAGTGACTTCATAGGATTCAGCAGAAATCAGTGTAGTGTGGGAGTAAATTTATTTATTTATGCACTAGGAAATTAAAAATATAGTTGAAGGAACCCAACATTGGGCTTGCTATCTTTTCTTCTTATTCTTGCACTAGTTCTTGAATGTATAAACATTAATTTTTACTGTTAGCTCTTTGCTGATTGAAAGGTAAACCCCAAAACTGAGCCCTCTCACAATTAACTCAAAGGATAAGTTTTATATATTGAGTATGGTTTAAATGCCTATTATTTAATCCCTTTCTTTAGTTCACTAGCTTTGGTGCAAAGACTACTGTTAAGAGCTGGTCTAGTAATAATCCCTTGAAAGCATAAAAAACTTTATTTGCCATTAAACCCAAGTGTTTATAAAAGGATGCAGGCATCCTATCCCAAATCCCTCTGCAGCCCTGCTGCTGGTGGCTGCTGGCCAGACCTTACAGGACTAAGGAGCAGCATCAGATCTTCACCACTGGCTCTGTAACATTTTGCTGTTTCATTAGAATTTTGGGGGATTGCAAACAGCTTGAAAAAAAAAAAAGAATGCAAGGCTTGATTATAGATTTGCAATACCTTTAATTAAAAATCCCATGCAAACTTTTGGTATTTGTTCTGTGACTTCAGGTTATTCTTTTCTGCACTAAAATTGTGGAATTTAACTCCAACAAACTTTAATTTTGTATTAATTACTGTTTAAGTGCTCATTAGGGCCAGGCCTGCACGTTAAGCTTGCAGCTTCAGTTACATTAACAATTTCATTTTTGCCCTCAGCTTTGGAAGCAGCTGTAAGGAAAGTTTTCAAAGTCTTAAGAAGAAATTAAATGCCCTTAGATGGGTGAGTGTTAATTAAGTCCTTTGAAAAATCCACTCTAGGTCCTGGAAAAAGTGGGTTGACTGGTGATATCTAAGGATAAGTTCAGATGAGTGCCAGGCCTGGGAGGTTGTCAGACTCAAGGTGCTGTTCCTTTCCCCCCCCCGCCAGACTTCCTTAAACATGTAGATGTTCACTATATCATGTAATATTTATCTGTTTCAGCTTAAAAAACCCCTAACACCTCAGTCACAGTTTCCATTTGGGGGTTGGCATTTGCAGTGCTCAGTGGTCATAAATCCTGTGTCTTCCCACAGCTGCATTGTGACCTGTGGTGGTGATGGAGATGTCAGGATTTGGGCAAACCTGGATGATGATGATCCCAAGTCCATTAATGTGGGAGAAAAGGCCTTCTCGTGTGCTCTGAAGGTATTGTTGTGGACACAACTCCTCCCAGTTGTGGTTTTCCTGCAAATTGTGGATATTCCAGCTCAGGGTTGCTGCTGGGGTGGGTAACATTAACCAAGAATACTTCTGGCAATTCATTGTGCCCCATACACAATTGCAGAGGAATTTTTCCTTATGTATTACATTCTCTAATATATATTATCCCTTATGTTCCTAAACCTTGATAATATTTTTTTTTCTCTTCCTCCACATTCAGTTATACTCATTTCTGGCTTTGATCTCCTCCTGAGGAACAATCCCAGCAGATTAGGCTGATTATGCAGTGAACTCTTTAGGCTGTTTCAGTGTTTTCTCACAAAGTGAGGTGCAGGAAGTTTCCCAGCACAAGATGTGACCATCCAGTATTAGGAATAAAGCCAAGGGGTTGTTTTATGTGGGCCTGTGTGAAGGGCCAGGCAATTAGTCTGTATTAATCAAAAGTTGCTTTCACAAAGTGAGTGTTGGGAAGTGCTTTGGTAACACTATTTTTTTGGTAATTAGTTGGTATTTCACTCTCAGAATTGTTGTTTGGCCCAAAGATACCTCTGACACACTGTTCCCAAAGTCAGAAGAGAATTTATATAATTAAAAATAATTATTTTTACTGTACACATTCAACTATTTATCTTGAGAATTCTCACAGTATTTCCTTTATATCCAATTATTGTTTTATTATCTTAATAACAGCAGGTCTAAAATGTTGTCTTTGTGCCAATTTTAGAAGAAGAGAAGAATTTCAGAAGATCTTCTCGTAATTGTATAGTTAACTTGACAATCATAAAGGGAAACTTTAAAATTGTTTTTCAACTGATTGTGATTTTGGAAAGGAAAATAAATGAGGAAATAAATGAGTATTAACATATGTATTCCATTTTAAGAATTATAATTTGAAACCTTATTCAGAACTACTGCTTTAAGTGAAACCTCTTATATCCCTTTTAACATACCTCATGTATTTATTCCTCCATACCTGTATAATCTGTGTTCATCACTGATTTTTAGGGTATTTTGCTGTTGATTTGCATCACATTACTTACCCTTTTACAAACCAAGTGAGGTGACTGGAATGGGTTCTCCTGGCAAATCTGTGGCAGAGCCAGAAGTGGCTAAATCTCTTAAAGAATAGATGGGGCAAAATCCTGCCTTATTATCCGTGGGAAAGCTTTGGGAAAAAAAGTGCTTTTAGTTTTGAGGGATTTTTTTAAATTATTTTTAAGCACTGAGGTGCTTAAATGTCAGGATATCTTATTTCAAAAATGAGTCTTCATTAGTGAAATGTCATGAGAGACTGCTCTGAGATGTTGATGTAATCCAGACAACAAACCTCATCTCTTATTTAGTTGGGTTATTTATTAGTGACTGCTGCTTTTTTACCTTCAGGGTTTTTACTATAACTTTAGGTAACTTAAAAAAACCCAAAAAATAACCTCAACCACAATTCTGCCTCACCAACAGCGTGAGAAAAAAGGAAATAAGACATTTCTTTATATTCCTAAGTTTTACTGCCGTGTACAGCTAAGGAGTATTGTCATTTGAAGAAGAGATATTTTCCAAGTATGGGATAATTATTTCTCTTGTGTTGCATTTCTTTGAATCATTTTTAGTAAACATTTGCCTTCTGTTTTCTGCAAAGAACTGAACTATAGTTCATGAACTTCTCATCTTTCTCTGGTGGCATTTCACTAAGAATTCCAGTCCAAGGGTGCCCTCTCCTGATGCTGCAGCATATGAATCTAAATAGGATGCAAGTTAGTGTGGTTAAATTGCTAAAATACTAAAATTACTGTGCCTGTCTGTACTTTATAGGGAAGAAATAAAAGTTATTTTCCCCACCACTCTTACTGTCAGATCATTTTGGAACTAATAAAATTGATCAGCCCAAATATTTGGTGCATTTTTTTTTTGCTCTATGGGCACAAATATGCTTTAACTGGCATGTTCTGATGGCTTTTGTTTTCAGAATGGAAGATTGATCACAGCAGTCTCCAACAATGCTGTGCAGATCCACACGTTCCCTGAAGGAGCTCCTGATGGGATCCTTACTCGTTTCACCATGCACGCCAACCACGTCACCTTCAACAGTGATGGCACCAAAATTGCTGCTGGATCCAGGTAATCTGGACAAGGAAAAGCCTTGCTGCTGGCCACAGTCTGGCAATTTCCTCATGGGCTGAGTTTTGCCAATCCTCAAACCTCTGAGGGCTTTAAAGTGTTGGAAAACGCCGTCTGTGGTTGGAGAGGGAGAAAGGAACGGGAAAGGAGTTTAGGAAACACTGCTCTGAGAGACATTTGATACACCAAATGGTTTTCAGTGCCAGTCTGCTGTGAAATCATTCTTTTTCCTTTACTGGACCTCGAGTGTTTCAGCTGTGAGTGTGGAGTGGGAAGGTTCCCCCATGTGGATCTCGTTGCAGCACTGAGGGTTTTGTCACGTGAGCGAAGGACAAGGATGATGTCCTGCCTGCTCAGCATCAGGGTGCTGCAGTTGTCTGCACACATGTGGAAGTTGGGTTAGTTCTGATTTGTGGGAGAGCTTGGAGTCATTCCCTGGCATGCCTGTCACCAATCTACCAAGTGATAACAAGATGACAGTTGAAAGACCTACCTGAGGGGAATTTAATTTGTGGTTTGGTTCTTTCCTTAGGACAGCACGTTGGCTTTTGCACAACATACTCTAGTGCTTTAACAGAAGTGGCAAAATAGCCAGCAGGCAGTGGGGTTTGTTGGTTTTTTTCCATGTTTTTAAGGCTCAGGTAATTCTAAGATGGATGTGGTGAGCTCTTTGGGCAGCCATAGCTAACCCAGGCTGTCTGGTTGCTTCTTCTCTGGAGTTTGTCCTCCAGGAGATGGCATGGTATCTGCACCTTGGCTCCTCCAAGTGTGAGTTGGAGCAGAGAACAATGTGGATGACTGTGCTGCACTGTGAGCTCTGGCAGTTGTGGAGTAGACACAGCTACACCAAATCTGGGAGGCTGGGCATCTGTGGGCAGCAACAATCCTCATCTCCAAATCTGACAGGGTTTGGGCCCCTTGCCAGTGCTTGTTTCGGAGGGAACAGCTCTGCCCCAGGATCTCACTCTGATTGGGGAGATTAAGCAGGCAGCAAGCTCTTCTTCTGTTTCTAAAACTTTTACAAAACCCGAGGGTTTCTACAGCCTGGCCAGGGCTCTCACATTTTTAGAAAAAAGAGCTCATAAGACCATGAGGCCACCCCTCAGTGAGGTCTTGAATAACAGAGTGAAGGAGAAGGTGACAGCCATGAAGTGAAGGAGCGTCGTGGATTTCTCCATTTTTACATGGAGTCTGCAAACTTCAGTTTTATGTAAATTTAACATCCAACTGGCTGCCAGAGTTCACATGGAAAGAGTTAAAAGTAATGGTTAAGCCTATAAAATTAGGTCCTAAAATGAAATTTCTCCTTGAGGGTGTTGCAATGCAATGGTACTGGGAGTTTGTCACAGGAGTTAGGATTGGTGTTTTGAGTTGATGGCTATAATTTTGGAGGAGAAAATAAAGTTATTAAAATTTCACTACTGTATCTGATACACTGAGTGGTCTTAGAGATCCTGTTAAAATGTCAAAGAAATAAACTGGTTGCTTTATCTTTGTTTTTAAAAGCCACATGACCAAATAATTCCAGGAGTTAATATTGGTCCCATTGGGCAGATAGATCTTGTTAAGTCATCAGTGGTATCTAAGCAGAGGTTTTCCAGAAGGCCACAAAATATTATGTTAAACAAGTATATGGTCTGTGTGGCCATAATATTCTTCAGAGAACAACCATATTTTATTTTATGAACTTTGACATGAGCAAAAATGGTTTTCTGAGAGAAATTGGCTTCACTCCTAGTGTAGTAAGCCTCGAGATTCTCATTTTGTATCAGTGCTGAGAGCTGTAGCTCCCCCAGAAGACGTTTAGTGTCCAATTCCCACTGCCATAAGGACACAGTTTGTCACTGGTGATGCTTTTGTGTCTGTGCCCATGTGATCTGCAGTGACTTCCTGATCAAAGTTGTGGAGGTGACTGACAGCAGCCAGCAGAAAACCTTCCGAGGACACGAGGCTCCTGTTTTGAGCCTGTCTTTTGACCCCAAGGAAGTTTACCTGGTAAAAAAGACTTTCCTGTTCACTTTCTATTTCAAATCTCGTTTTTACTGGGGGGCAAAAAAAAAAATTAAAATGTAGTTTTTACCAAAAAAACAATCAGTGGGCACATGAGACAACTTTTCAGCTGATTTGCTGATGATGGAGTGGGTCACAACTTGTTGCCTCCCAGGAGAACTCAGTCTCACTTCTGTGTCTTGTTCTTTGGGAATTTCAAGGAAAAAGGATGGCTCTCTAAAGAAATGTAATATTAATTTACTATTAATTTTGAGTCCCTTTTGCAAATCAGCAGCTCACTTGAAGTATGAGGGTTTGCTTGGAGTTGAGCACAATTATCAAGGTGATGGTATTAGAAAGTTTTAAGTCTTAAAATGGTTTAAAAAAGGAGGCTTTTTTCTTGAAACTGCCTGTATATCACATGTGTGTAGCACTGGTTGTGGGGTTTTTTCCATTTTGTAGCATTGATTTCCCCGTGTCTTTCATTATTAATTTGTTTCCAAAATTCTGTGCCCAGGCCTCAGCGAGCTGTGATGGTTCTGTCCGAGTCTGGAAAACTGAGGATCAGGTAAAGGACCTGCTTTTCCATGGAAAATGTCTCCTGAGAAATCCAGGATTTCACAGCCAGCGAGAAGAGCTGGGCTGAAATAACCCTCCTGGAACAGGATTTTCTTTCTGGGGAAGAATTCTAACTACCCTTCACAGGCCGCTTTTATCTCCTTCTGGGAGGAATTCCAAAGCCTGCTTATGAAATGTTGCCTGGGTAGCTGTGGATTGTTCTTCCAGCCTGTGAAATCCCCGATGTCTTCTGTTCATCTTTCCTAATTGGGCCAACATTGTGTATTTTGTCCTTGGCACATTCAGAAATAACACTTCTGGGTAAAGATAGCAGTTGACATCAGATCCCTCATGTTGGAATTTCAGCTCGTTGCTTTCAGGATTAAGGAAGAATTTTTCTTATAATAAATTCTAATTTGTGATGAACAGATTCAGCCTCTTTTGGAACTCTGAGCAACTTGAGGGTTTCGGGTGAAGGCTTTAATAAGGCAATTCTGCGTGTGGATATGGGATTAATTTTGCACGATGCCATTGACTGGAATAAGAATCCCTGTGGAATTATTCCTGTGAGTCCACTTGAAAATATACCCCCCTACACTTGTGGATTGCTGCTTTTTCAAGACAAAAGGATAATCCCAGTGTGAAATCTCGTGTTCCAGAGTGGCAGTGGGTGCCTTTTGGGGAAATAGTAGTAAGAGTGTTGTAGGATTGTGGCAGTTTGATGTAGGACTCTGCTGTGGTTTGAGATTACAGCCAGTCATTCTTGATACTTGTATTACTATATCTTTATGCTGCTGTGGCCACACTCAGGCTGCTGTGTGTCACCTTACTGCACTTGATCTGGGTTTGACAAATGCTTTTGTGGCCACAGTTCTCTATAACCTAAAAATAGGTGAGCTCATTTGTTCTGTACTTGATTAAAAATACATGTCCTGTGATTTTTTTTTCTGTTACAAGTAGTTTTATTGTCATTAAAATAGTTTCAGGGCTACACTGGCAAAGTATTTTTAAGGCAGTATGTACCATTGTATTTGGATGAAAGAGATTATTTCAAGTTCCAAAAATTATCTTTTTTTTCCTTTTGTTTTTTCCCCACACTTTTCCTTTAAGAATTTGTGCAGTACAGTAAATTTACACTGAGCTTTTCTGTTTGATTATTTTGTTTTCAGACGTGCACAACAAGCTGGCAGCTGCTGCAGAAGTGTAATGATGTGATAAATGCTAAATCAATCTGCAGACTTGGCTGGCAACCTGGCACTGGGAAGGTGAGTGACATTGTTTTGTCACATCTTAATCTTCTTTCCTCTCAGAGTCCAACAGCAGAATTCAATCTGGGGAAGCCCAAATTGCACCTCCTGGGAGCGAGGGAAGTATTTGGGGTGAAGTTCCCTTTTAGGAAGAATGAAAAGCTGGGAATGGTTCCCAGTTTGAGCTCCAGGCTGTGGTTGGCAGTAGTTCAGCTGTCAGCCCAAGCCAACATTCAGCACTGGTGGTGTGCTGAATAGGAAGGAACATTGTACACGAGGGAGGGACTCCAACTGCTCCCAACAGAACATCAAAGGACTTCAGGCCTCCTCTGCCTTAAGGAGGTTTTGCCTTGTCAGGGATCTTGCTCTGCAAGTATTTCCTTAGTAAGTTGTTCCCTTTCTTGGCACTCCAGGAGCAAAATTGTTTGAGGTTGTAACCAGGTGGGGGTAAGGCTCTTCTCCCAAGTTAACAAGTGTCAGGACGAGAGGAAACAGCCTCAAGTGGTGCCAGGGGAGGCTTAGATGGGATACTGGGAAAAATTTCTTGATGGAAAGGGCTGTCAGGACTGGCACAGGCTGCTCAGAGCACTGGTGGAGTCCCCATCCCTGCAGGGATTTAAGAGCCATGTGGATGTGGCACTTGGGGTCATGGGATAGTGGTGAAGATGGCAGTGTTGGGGAAATGGTTGAACTTCAGCTTAGAGGGCTTTTCCAACCTAAATACACTCCATGGTTCTTCAAAACACCTGGCTGCTCTGATAATGTTACATATAAATTTTCTGTGGAAGTGAAAATGTCCCCTGCAGTACAAATTGTTTCCATAAAAACAAATACTTTCAGTTTTTAGCCCAGTTCTTCCCACAGGCACACATATGAAATGGAAGGGTTTGTCTTGCTTCTCTCACAAAGCAAGTTGTTAAAGAATCCTAACAAAAATAAATCCTAAAGAAATAAACAGCCAGTAACATTTATGTAGTTCTGTGAGAGAGGAAACAAGCTGTTTCAGGAGTCAGCTATTCAAATAAGATTTATTGAGGGATTGTAACCTGATCAAAAGGACTTTGGAGAGGAAGGGAAGGAAGAGAATAACGTAATCCTTGTGCTGAGAGCATTGAAAACTGTGTGTGTGTGTGTGTGTCAGCTGCTTGATAAATGAGAACTCCTAACCTTATGGTGCAGCTTTCTGCCAGAAGGAAATGAAGATTAAAGTTAAAACAGACATGTTTTGCTCTGTTACATGTGCAAAGCATTAAAGAACCTTGTAATTTAAATTACTTCAGCTTTCTCTCTCAGCTGGCATTGCTGGGGTGTTGGAGAGCTGTTCAACACTGAGGCAGTCACATCTGTGAGGCTTCGAAATGAAGGAGCTGGGCTGGTTGGATATTCTGTTTGACAGGTAACTTGTTCTAAGTTGTCTCCTGCTTTTTTCCTTGGAGCAGTTGCTGGCAGTGCCTGTGGATAAAGTTGTTAAACTGTACAGAAGAGAAAAGTGGGATAGTCAGCTGGTTCTGTCAGATGCCTCCATCACACAGGTGGGTACATGAACCAGGTTCTTGTTGGATGTTTCGTGGTTTAAATATTATTCTGCTGGAAAACATCTCTTTTACTGCATCTCTCCCATCCCTGGCCTACTTCTGCTGGTAATGATTGTTCACCTTTTCTATTTAATTACTGGTCCTGTCAGATTCTGTTGGAAAACAGGACAGAGATGCTAAATGCTGATATTCCCCTCTCCCACTTACAGTAACCCACTAGATCTCTCAAGTCTCCTGACGAGTCACCAATGCACCTAAAGAACATCTGTTTTCACAAATTGCTCTAAAATCAGAGCTTTTTAGGGAAAATGTCAGAATTTCTATACAGAACAGAGGTATCAGTTGTTCACTTTATATTTTATTAAGCTGAAATGTAGTAGCCCAACCTGTGCCGTCTCCTTCCTTTTGGCCTCAGTATATGCCTGGAAATCTTTGGGTTAAAGAGAACCACCTTCCTACTGTTATTAAGATACAGAACACACAGTCCTGGGTTTTAATTTGTGGAACTGTATTAAGTCCAAATTAAATAAAGCTGCATTTAGTGCTGAGTTTGCAAAATACACTCTGCTTCTGTCTACATATCCAGAATTGGGTTTTTTTGACCTCATGGCAGTGGTTCATGACAGAAAATGGATACTCTAAAACAAAAATAGGTGTGCTCTCTTTAAAGAATGTCAGGATTTTTTTAAGAAACCATTTTCATAATAATTTTAAAAGAAAAAAAACCCTACCTAAACCCAGTAGTGAGGGCTGGCTATGATTTGGTAAAGATGATTATTATAATTATTTTTAACTCCAGAATACCTTTCTGTTTTAAGCTCCAGAACAGGAATGCTGTGGATGCCTTGGTAATTTGTTAGTCCTGTTTGTTCTGTTTTTCCCTTAGCCCCTGAATGTTGTGGCCTGGTGCCCTCGTGGGCAGTACCTGGCAGCTGCAAGTGTGGATGGGAGTCTGGTGGTGTGGAATGTGGAGACCCAGGAGTGCATAGAGAGGTATTCAGTGCTGTTCCATGAATCCCCCTTTTTTCTTTTCTTGAAAAGGCATTTTGTTGTCTTCTCTGTAAAACTTCTCTGTGCAAAGGTAGAGCTCTGCCCCTTGAAGAGCTTTAATAGGGTTTTACAGGGTGTTGTGGTTTAACCCAGCAGGCAGCTTAGGGAGGGCATCTGAATGTGGGTTTTGTTCCAATTCCAGAGTGCAGTTTCCTGTGTGCAGATGTCTTTTATTACTCTTTGATCTAATAGGTGAGTTTTGATGGAAATAAAATTTCTTCCCATCACACATCCCAAGATCATTGGTAGTAAGGTGTATCTTCTAAAGGCAGAGGGAAGTCAGTCAGACATCCTCACCTGTAGGCAAGAAAAAAAAGGACAGACTGGCAAATTGCACTTTTTCTGGGTTGGTTAAAGCATCTGTCTTTCAAAAAAATGAAAAAAAAAATAAAATTGAAAAGACATGATTAAGTGAGGTAGAGAAGATGAAATGATTTATCTGAGTATTTTGGGTAAGAAACATGGTTGTTACTGTGATGCCTGTGTTAAGAATTAAAGGCAGATTAAGTAAATAATTAATGGGATGATTTTTTTGTGAGGATAAAGGGTGGAAAAGATAGAGGATTAACTCATCAGTTTGGTGTAATAGAAACAACTAATGTTCTTTTTATAAACTGATGGTTCTGAAATATAGGAGTGCTGGGGAATTACTTTGTATCAGGAAGCTCTTCTCTTAAGAATATGATTGTTTGATTTTTAAAGCTTAACTGATTTCCTTCACAGAAAAGGAGGTCTTTTTTGTAGCAGCTCTTTATTCTAAAGGTGACCTATTAATGATTTTATTATGTGTAATATCACTTTCTTGTAAATACTACCACTTTTTACATTAACTCTCGGGGTGGGGTTGGGGGTTCTGCCCTGAGGAGCTTACTAAAAATCCATTATTTTTGTCTCCTTTCTAGGATGAAGCATGAGAAAAACTACTCAATTTGTGGACTGGCATGGCACCCTAAATATAAGCAGATTGCCTACACAGATACTGAAGGAAATCTGGGGTTGTTGGAAAACGTTGGTGTTCCAGCCAAGCCAAATGACAAGGTGCTCAGGACCAAATATTTCCTAAATTCACAGGGATTATTTAGGTCCTAAGTTACACTGAACCTTCAGCCTCTTGTGCTGCAAGTTCCCCCCTGTGAGTTAGTGTCTGTCCTGATCTCCATGGCCAGAGGGGGGTTGTGATGCCCATGAATGTGGTTTTAGGTGACCAGTGCAGTGACCAAGGACTACGACGACCTCTTCGATGGCGACGACGACTGTTTCGATGGAGATGTGGTTGAAGCCCAGTCCTCCCCAAGGGCTGGAGCTGAGGAGGAGGAGGAGGACCTTCTGCCAACTTCAGGCCACCTGAGACGGGCATTAATTGATGATGATAACTCTTTAGGTACAGAGTGAACTCATTTACCAGAGCTCCTCGGAGCTGTTGTTGGGGTGATCTTTTACCATCCTCTGGTCAGATATATTCTGCTTTATTTTTCCAGAGAAATCTTGACTGTTTGACTTTTTTTCACCTGAATTCTGTCATAATACTCTGTGTAAAATGTTTGTATTGATTTTTCTTTTTGTTTTAAACTTACAGATATTGGGTTGATCAAAGCTAGTTCCAGCTTTATTGAAAAGGAGGATGATGGGGATGGGCAGGCTGGTGGCTTTTCAGCATTGCCACCATCATCTACACAGCAGCATTTCTATAATGGGCCAATGCCAACCCCCAGGCAAAAGCCCTTCCAGTCTGGCTCCACTCCTGCACATCTCATGCATCGATTCATGGTAAATCTCTGTGGTTATATGGGCTTAGCTGCTTCCTTTACATTGAGTATTGCCCACTTCTTACTGTGTTTTAACCTAATCTTATCCAATAATTTTGATCTTTTTTTTTTATGCCTCACAGTGTGAAGCTAAATAATGCAAAGTAGCTTTGTGTTAGTGTAAAGACTCCATAATGTTTTGGTTTACATTAGAGTTGTTTTAGAAATAAGTACAGAATCCTAGAATCAGTTAGGTTGGAAAAGACCTCTGAGCTCAAGTCCAAAAGCAAGCTCTCCACTTGTGTTACTGAAATGTAGCAGATCTGTTTTAAAGTTCTTTTTCAGTCAGAATTGTGGATATTTTAGGACTTGTATACTAGGCATCCACTATTTCTTTCTTACTGCAAATTCCTCACACTTAATTTTGCAAGGAGAAAGATGGCTAAGCCATGAGGATGAAACTAATTTCTGCCTAATTCAGCCATTTCAGGAGCCACAAGTCCTGATTACAGAAATCTTCACTCTTCCTCCAGCCTCCTACCCACTGTACATTAGGGCAGGCTGATTCAGGCCAGCCTGCCTGACCTGATGGGGGTTTTTTTGGGGGTGTGATCTTGTTTCAGACAACAAAGTTAGGGCAGGCTGATTCAGGCCAGCCTGCCTGACCTGATGGGGGTTTTTTTGGGGGTGTGATCTTGTTTCAGACAACAAAGTTAGGGCAGGCTGATTCAGGCCAGTCTGCCTGATTTGATGGGTTTTTTTTGGAGTTGTGTGATTCTTTTCCCTAGGTCTGGAATTCAGTTGGCATCATTCGGTGTTACAACGATGAGCAGGACAACGCCATAGACGTAGAATTCCATGACACCTCTGTGCATCACGCAACACACCTGCCCAACTCCCTGAACCACACCATGGCTGACCTCTCCACTGAAGCTGTTCTGCTGGCCTGTGAGAGTACAGAGGAGCTTGCCAGGTAAGTCATGGCCTTGCTCTGCAAATCCCATAATCTGGAGCTGCATGTAACGTGTTTCAAGTATTTCGGCTTTTATTTTTCGGCTTCCGTCCCTCTCTTGGAGCTTTTTGGCTTTTGAGCCTGCTTTTTCTTTGTGGGACCACTCCTGAGGAGGATTTTCACATCCACCTACTTGTAGACTTCAAGAGTGTTGAAAAATGTAATTTGTTTCCTGAGGATTTCTTTTCAATCCGTTTCTCAAACAGATATATACGGGCAACTCCACGCACTGCAGGCTCAAAGGGAAGTGGAAACGTGAACAATGGCTTTTCAGTCTGCTCAGATCAAAGATCAGTCGTGAGGGTTCAGCAGTTTCTTTTCACACTGTTGCTAAGGAGACACGTTTGGAGATACCCAAAGAATTGTAACTCTGAAGAACACAAGTTTATGAAAGCCATAGAAAGATTTAAGCAGCCAGGCCAGCTAAACTCTGTTCTTGCATTTAAGAACAATTGCAACAATATTTTACTACTGATTTCTATGGAAATTTCTGGAAGAAGGAACTTTATTTGACACACACGGCACTGGGATAAATTGAAAAGCGCCCTTTACCTTTGAAGGAATGATTTTTATGTGTTGGTTGTCTGACTTGGAAAGCCTCGTGTTTTTCTCTCGAGGAAAATGGGAGATGTCTCAGAAGACACAGTGTCTATGGGTTGGTCACAGGCACTTCTCAATTATTAAGGTGGCAGAACTGAAGTTTTTAACTTCTTTTTTTCCCCTTTGAGAGGCAGCATAATATGGCAGACTTGTGATGAGGGCTGATATTCAGGGCTGCCAAGCACCTTCAGTTCTTCCTAATGTTAATTAAGCAGGACATTTACCTGCTTCCTTCAAAATACATCTCCCTTCAGACCTTTTAACTGTCTCAGCTTTAGGCTTGAGAGGCTCTAAAAGGTCAAGCTGGCCCTTCACTTTCTGAATAAGAGCAGCACTTTTGCAAATGACCACATGTAATTTGCAGACTGCAGGTCTGATAAAAGTGCAATAGATCTTGTCTTTTAATTCACCTTGGGATATTTGTGTGCTCTTTGTCCCTGCTTCAGCAAGCTCCACTGCATTCATTTCGGCTCGTGGGATGCCAACAAGGAGTGGACAGTGGATATGCCAAAGGATGAGGACATTGAGGCCATCTGTCTGGGGCAAGGCTGGGCTGCTTGTGCCACCAGTGCCCTTCTAGTCCGTGTGTTCACAGTTGGAGGGGTTCAGAGAGAGCTCTTCAGCCTCCCAGGCCCAGTGGTGTCCATGGCAGGGCACGGAGAGCAGCTGCTGATCATTTACCACAGAGGTAATTTCTGACCTTTTTGAACCAGGGTTGTTTTCAGTCCTCATCTCTTGCTGGCTTCACACACTGGTTCATTTGTATGTAATCACCAGAAAGTGTTTTCTTTTCTTCCTGATGCTTCTCCTTCTTGTCTTCTGGATGATGCTTTTACAGGCACATCCATCACAACCCACAGATCTGGGACTTCTGACAGCACAGCCTGTGTTTTATAATGGCATGCTGAGATGAACCTGTGAGGAAGGGGGGAATTTTGTAACAGTGACATTAATAGATTAAACTTGAGATTCAGATAAGCCAGAATGAATTACCAGAGGAAATTAAGAAAGTAGTTATTATGCAGGCCTGGTGTGTCCAAAATGACAAAGAGTTGCTTGTCTGACAGTGGTGTTCATGGGTAACCCTGCATTAGAATTAATTTTTGATTCAAAACTAATGTAGCCAAGAGACAAAACAATTCTGCTGTTTTCTAACCCAGTCATTGAACATCTTATTCCCAGGTACTGGCTTTGATGGGGACCAGTGCCTCGGGGTACAACTGATGGAGCTGGGAAAGAAGAAAAAACAAGTTTTGCGTGGAGAGCCTCTCCCTCTTACAAGAAAATCCTATTTGGTTTGGGTTGGATTTTCTGCAGAAGGTATGAAACACCTGCATGAGTGATGCTGAGAAATACTAACACTATTGGGGGAATCACAGGGGAGTTGGAGAGGGAGTTGGGACAAGGGATGGAGGGACAGGACAAGGGGGAATGGCTTCCCACTGTCAGAGGGAGGGGTTAGATGGGATATTGGGAAGGAATTCCTGGCTGGGAGGGTGGGCAGGCCCTGGCACAGGTTGGGCAGAGAAGCTGTGGCTGCCCCTGGATCCCTGGAAGTGTCCAAGGCCAGGCTGGACAGGGCTTGGAGCAACCTGGGCTGGTGGGAGGTGGGACTGGATGATCTTTAAGGTCCCTTCCAATCCAAACCATTCTGTGATCCTGTGGAGGAGTTTGGCTATTTAATGCCCTTTTAGTAATGGTGATCTTGGGACTTGGACTTCATATTATCTATCTACTCAATGCTAAGCAAAATTCTGTTTTTCTATTCTTTCAGCTTTTTTATCAGACATATTTAATATTTTCCCCCAGGAATAAACTTGAACATTCCCTGAATTGTTTTCCTGATTGGTTTCCCTCCTCACCAAGAAGAAACAAACTGCCTTAATACACCCTTCCCCAAAGTCGGTAGCCTGGGAGAAGGTTTTATGATAACCAGAAAAAACAATTGTAAAATAGCTTGAGAATCCCTCCCAAGTAACATGACTT
Organism: Formicarius rufipectus; assembly: GCA_013399695.1. Taxonomy (NCBI): domain Eukaryota; kingdom Metazoa; phylum Chordata; class Aves; order Passeriformes; family Formicariidae; genus Formicarius; species Formicarius rufipectus. The sequence continues at coordinate 15,903 of VXAU01000625.1, forward strand.
TAATTTCTTCATCGAGTGCTTTAAGTGTGAGCGCGTCAATTGACCAGCAGCGGCGCTGACCGACAGGAGGTGGCGCAGCTTTCCAAGGAAACTGGGTTTTTTCCCCGACCAATCCATCTGGGAACGGGGTTGCCGTCTTTGAGCCGTGCAGGCCGTCCTCTCCCGGCTGTTCCCACGCCCTGGTGTTGTGATCGCTCACCCGGTGTTTCCCTTGGTCCCCGACAGGCACTCCCTGCTCCGCGGATTCCGAGGGAGTGGTGCGGCTGTTGAACCGGGCGCTGGGACACTCCTGGGTGCCCGTGTGCGACACTCGGGAGCATTCCAAGGGGAAGGCTGATCATCACTGGGTCGTTGGCATCCAGGAAAACCCCCAGCAGCTCAGGTCAGAGAATCCACGAGGGAAAAAAAGCTTTGGTTGGCTCGGTTTGCCCGTCCCAGAGGGCTTTTTCCTTGGGAAATGGGTGACTGGTTGATGCCAAATTAATCAATGAACTGCCCAGAGACAGTTTGGTCTTTGAGCAGCAAAGGTGTTTATTGCAACGCTGGGGAGTGAGGCAGTTCCACGGCACAAACTGCTTCAGGGTTTCAGGGAGAAACCAGGTGATTCATCCACTTGACAGTCAAGATTACAACATTTGAACTTGCATATTAATGAATTTGTGATATCTAATTATCATATTCGTAGGGGGTGGTGTTTGGGCGGGGCTTGGGGCGGAGCCTTCCAGGATCTTATCTTGGCACAGTTTTCAGATGGTCTGTCCGCCCTTCAGAGGTCGTTTTCTCCTCTTTCTCACCGTGACCTCTCCACCTCTCTTTGTTAGGTGTCCTGGCTAGTCAAACTTGCAAAACTCCGTGGCTCAAGGAGTTCCTGCCTTATCCAAAAGTCCATGTTAACCTGATTTATGACCACTGGGTTTATCATATAGCACTCCTAGCAGTCTTCTAAGGTTTTGGTCCAGCAAATAGAACAGGACAAGTTATCCATCAGGTATCAGGCAGAACAAGCATCTGGCAGTTTTCTCACAGAGCAGGGTACATTTATTAATTCAGTGAACTCTTTTAGTCCTTGCTCTTGCTTCATGGTCAACACACAGAGCAAATGGTCAGTCCCCAGACATGATTCTGCAGGAGTGATTTGGTATTCAACAGGTTTTGAGCGGGCTCATTAGGGGTTTGTGACTTGTGACTGGCTTATTGTGGCTTTTTGCCCTGCACTTTACTGTGCAAGCACACAGCTCTGAGGCAAACACATTCATAGAAGTGCATTTTGCTGAAGAAACCTGCTGAGAAGTCGTGGTTGCTGTCAGGAATCTGCTTCTCTTGTTCATTGGGGTTTGGTTGTGGAGTTGGGGTCTTATTGATTTTTATTTTTCCCCCTGTATTTTCCCCTTTTGTGCCTTTAAGAAGAATCCAGTTCTCTAACTAATCTACATCATCAGAGATGAATCAGACATAGATAAATCAGAGCTGTCTGCTACTATTATATTAGTATTTCAACTGTGGCCACAAAGAACAATTTTGTATGTAAATTTGCCCAAATATTTAGCTGAAAGTTAACCATTTCTTTATACAATGTGTCTAAATAACTGCCTCTCTTTACTGTAACCTGCATCCTGGACATTTAGTTGCTAAGCTTTATTTGTATCCCTTTTTATTCAGTAGTCTGTGTCCTTTTCCTACCAGGGCAGATCCATCAGCTCACATATTTACTGAAATTTAGACTCTTTTACTTTACTAGTCATGGACAGTTGTAGAGGTTGGTGGGAGACTGCATTGTATTTAAACTTATGTGACATTCTTTGTAATGCTCTGCTTTTCTTGCAATAAGGGACATAATTTGCTCTCTGTGGTAAATGTCACTTCACTGCCTGTTTCTCCTTCCAAATCACTATGTTGGCCTCCAGAAAATTCACCAAAAATGTGCAGGGCACATCACACTGATGAGGTGGTAAACTGTGAGTCTGTCATCATGAGGCTTTCCTTCCAGGCCAAGAAAGGTTGTGCTACTCTGAGTTGCAAAGAACATTTTACTCAGAGCCAGCAGCAAAATAAAGATAAGGGAGGGGGTAGGGTTGTTGTAGAACCACCACATGCCTCAATTAAGAGATAGCCAGAACACTAATGCTTCCTGTTCTTTTTTTTGTCAAGGCTCTGACACAGCAGCTTATAAACCCAGATGGTTTTGTCAATGCTGCGCTGGTGCTGCTGGAAATACAGACCTTCTCCAGTCAGTGGCATGCTGACAAGATTGTTGCCAGGAAGCACTTGTTTAAATATAATGAAACAAGAAGTCTATGCCTTCAGTTGTTCAGTGGTTTCTGATTTAAATAAGTGGCATTTGCTCTCTGTAGTAGCTGTTGAATCATGTGCTGTGTGAGATCAGGATGAGGGTGTGTTCTGTGCCACCTCTGGAGTTTGTAGTGGGAACAAGAGCACAATTTTGACGTTTTTCTTGCTTGCCATGTGAAAAATAACCCTTTATGATGCAATCTAACCTATTGCTCTATTCAATCCAACCCTTTAATTGCTACTTTTTTAAAGAACAAATCCCCCTTAAGGTATCTTGCTTCTTAGGGGACATGGTTTGGATGTGGAGCAACCCTGGGTGTGCTTTGTTTCCTGTGTGCAGGTGTATCCCCTGTAAAGGATCCCGGTTCCCTCCCACGCTGCCACGACCTGCTGTAGCAGTTTTGCCTTTCAAACTCCCCTACTGCCAAGTTACCACAGAAAAGGGCCAGATGGAGGTATGGAATGGTGTGGAGTCCACAGCTGGCAGCCTCAGGTGTCCCCAGAGCAGGGATCACAGAAAGTTCCTATCCATCATCTCTGCTGGGGGAGAGGACAATTCAAACCCCGAGCCAGACACAAAGCTGGGGAGGTTCTTTGGGTTCAGTGCTCTTGTCTCCTGGGGTTTGGTTCACAACTGTTTCTGCAAGAATGCAAGGTAAAGCTGCCAGAGCTGATGCAAAGTTGTATTTAGACATAATCTCTAAGTCTTTCTCACCTTCTCATTTTTTTTAGTGGGTGTTGACATCAGATTTTGGGATCCCGGTCAAGACCCCCATGAAAATGTCTGGGTTTTAGTACTGTAGGCTTAAAAAAAATTCTGGAGGATGCCTTTTGGAAAGATGTACTAAGTGTCCAAATTCATATAGTTGCTCTGAAAACACAGGCCTTCTCACTTGGCTTATTTTCTGAAGGTAGAGGCTGGTTGAAGCACGATGTGCCTGTGGAGAACTTCTAGAAAAACACCTGTATTTATTCAGTTTTCATTGGTTGAAATATTTCAAACTCACAGTGCTCAGCTGTAATGCACAAAATAGAAGGGAACATGAAATTCTAAGCTCAGCCTTAGGGACAGTTCAATGCTATTTGGAATTTATTCTCTTTGATGGAAGTGTTGATAAAAAGTTTCAGTAATAAACACACTGTCATTTTTAATGAATTCTCCTTCATTGGTTAAGTCTTTTTGTTCTCTATCTGATAGAGTATGTCTTTGTAATATCAGTCTTCCATTCCTCCCTCCATCAAACCAATGGGAGGAGAGTGCCAGAAACTCTTAATTTAGCTTGAGGGAATATGGGAAGAAACAAATTATTCCAATGCAGCTGATGAAAACACACTGGTTTTGAAAAAGTGGATAATTATTTTGAACACAGCTAGCCTGGTCAAATAGCCATTCCAGCATTTTGCTGAGCAGCCAGAGGTGTGTTTTCTGGTTGTGTCTCACAGGTAAACTACTACATTTACTGAGTTATTCTGGAGTACCTCCAGTTTGCTGTGGGACAGCAAGTTTTAAGATAAAATAATCAACTTCTTCTAGAATTCTCTATCCTGGTAGCGTCCTGGTGGCCATGTAGGTCTCATCCTGCTGCAAACCTGTAGTATATGTGGAATTTAACATGTATGGCAAGTGTTTGGATCAGTTTTGATAGGGGTGGTTGTTAGTGGGGTCTGTTTTTTCCTCACTAGGCATTGGCTTTAAAAACAATTGTCTCACCCTCATTATCAAAGGAAAGGAACATTTAATAAGTTAATAAAATTTTAAATTTCTAGGCATTATTTTGTGGGCTGTTTCTTTCCCTCTGAACTCCAACATGCATCCTTCTCCCTGTAACAGGAGCAGTACTGGCGTTCCGTTGTGTTTCACAACCACGTGGATTACTTATCCCAAAATGGCTATGAATTTGATGAAAATGCTAAAAACCAGGCAGTAAAAGAGCAGCAGGAACTTCTAATGAAGCTGTTTGCTGTAAGTACAAATACATAATGGAAAGAATCCCTGAGGCCTTACCCTTGAGACTGGAGGTGTTCCAGGCCAGGCTGGACAGGGCTTGGAGCAACCTGGTCTCGTGGAAGGTGTCCCTGCCCAAGATGAGCTTTAGGGCCCCTTCCAACCCAAACCATTCTGGGATTCTGGTATTTATTAGTAGACGGGATTTGATGTAAATGTGGATATGATTCCTCTTATTAGGAATCTGGCAATCCAGCTAGTTCAGGCTGTGATAAGAGATGGGCTGCATTTAATCTTGTTATTGCTTATCAGCACGAAGGGGATTGGGAGGAAAGAGGGAGGAAAAAAGAGCTTTTTCTCATGGTTGTCTTTATCTATCCACTCCACCAAGACCACAACTCTCTGCTCCTAGACTATGTAACCCCCCCAGACTTCTTCTCTCCCAGCTTTCCTGCAAAGTGGAGCGGGAATTCCGCTGTGTGGAGCTGGCTGAGCTGATGGCCCAGCACGTGGTGGGTCTGGCCATCAAATATGCCTCTCGCTCCCGCCGCATCAACCTGGCCCAGCGCCTCGGCGAGCTGGCTGTGCACAAAGCAAGGGAGCTGGCAGCAGCTCAGGAGGAGGAGGAGGAAGAGGAGGAAGAGGATGTCCCAAGGCACTTGAGTACTGGGTAAAGCCCTTCCCTTCCCTTCCCTTCCCTT
>VXAU01000625.1:20911-36446 GCA_013399695.1 Formicarius rufipectus
ATCTTTATCTGGTTTTCATTCATTCAAAGAAAACAATCACTGTTTTAAAAAAATGTGGGTTTTTTTCAGTCAGCATCAGAGTAGGGAAGTTTATAAAGAATTAAATGAGGGATACATTAGATTTACCTGAACTAATTCAAGGATTGTCAGTGTTGGGAATATCCCATTTATGTAGCTGGGGAAAGAGAGCCACATTGAGAAGTCAGGGAAAAATCAGGCCACAATTCAGGGGGAAAAAACTTCAGCTGGCTGAAAAGCTGCACCCGCTTTGGCCGCTCTGTCGATGTTCATAGTGTGTTCCTTGGGAGGCACCACCTGGTGCGGCTCTGCCTGTGAGGTGGCACATCCCTGGGGGTATCCTGGGGTGATTCTGCAGGACCAGGATGCAAACACAGGGAATACCCCTACTCCTGTTTTCCTGTTTGCGTTCCACAGCTCCAGAGGCAGAGCAGGCTCAATGCTACATTGCTCTGATGGGGCATTTTTTTTCTCCCCATCTTTCCCTGCCTTGTCCCATTTTGGTTGTTTGAATCCCACCTATTTTTTTCTCAATCTTGATTCATTGCACACCTGTCTTAAAATCCTGTCTTTCTCCAGTCCTCCTTTTTTTTAGTATCCTATGCCAGTGTATCCTATTTACTCTTATTCTCTCCCTAATATTCCAAGCTCTTCAAATTTATGGAGTGTACTACAGGTTGGCTTTGCATTCTTCTCTCTGTATCTCTGCTATCTGCCTTTCCTCCCCTGCCTGCACCTGCTTTGTAAAGCATGAGGAACATCAAAAGTTCTGGGGGCTTTTTTTTGTAGGGTGTTTTGGTTGGTTTGTGGTTTTTTGTGTGTCTGGTTTTTTATGTGTTTTTTGTGGGGGGGTTTGGTGGGTTTTTTGTTTGTTTGTGGTGTGGGGTTTTTTTGTTTGTTTGTTTTTTGCTTGGTTGGGATTTTTAAAGTTTTACTAGAGACCATAGAAGAGCTATGTTCTTGTTTGGCCACTGGATGTAAAACTATAATGAAATGAGTTGTTAACCACGGGTCTGACAGTGCAAAAAAGATGTCATAACCCTGTGTCTGAAGCAAAGTCTTCCCTATAGCAATTTTATGTATGAAGTTGGAGGCTTGTTTAAGCAAGGGAAAGTGATAATTCCCTGAACTTCTCTGTAGCCTTTCCCTTATTCTTCTGTGTGAAACTGTGCAGGCAAGACTCATCTCTAAATGCTCTTTGTTCTTCTGGGTTGTGTGTGGAAGGTGCAATTGCATGTCTGTAACTTCAGCCACTCTGAGGGTTAAAATTCATCACAAACACAAATTGTTCTGAGTATTTGCAGATCTTACTCACTGGCAAAGATGAGGAGGGATGTGCAAGAAATGTACCTCCTACTACACTGGGAATTCAGAGAATAATCAGATTAAATGTTAAAATTTGCTGCCCAAGATTCAGTTTGAGATTATATATCCATGTTGCCACCTGTGTGGTAATTCATGGGTGCAGAGAAGTAATCTGGTGTTACTGATGATACTGGATGTGTTTAAATGGAGAATTCAGGAGTTCTTTAATATTTGCATTTGTATTTGTGACAACGTGTTTTGGCAACAGAGTTCTGAAGTGATTAATTAATCTTTATTTGATTTAACCATCCCAGTTTAATCAGAGGTATAACGCCCAAAAATGCCAACTGTTATTGTTCTTATTTCCTAACTTAAGTAAGCTTGCTCTCTCTTGTTCCAGTTTTCCTTCTGAACGTGGTGACTGTTTCCTCTCTGCTGAATTCCTTCCCTTTAGTTCCAGCAGATCTGCCATGGAGCGGAGTCGCCTGCCAATCAGGAATGTTCAGCAGGACCAAGAAATGGAAGATGCTGAGGAAAGTGATGCCTCTGAGGAAGAAGAAGAAACTCCAGAAGTGCCTAAACAGAGTAAGGAAATTACATTCTCTGAATAGACTGGAAGTTACCTGCATAACTTTACAGGTTTAACAAGGAATTAAGTTGTATTCCAGAGTGTGCCTGCAGTTGCTGCGGAGAAACAACTTCAGTGTGTTTGTCGTCTGCTGTGTCACAGCTTGGGTGTGCATTGTGCTTAGGAATCGTTTCAGGAACCCTTGGGGAGCTTTTCCTGTTGCCTGATTCTATTTCTAAAGGACTGGGTCACCTTCGAAACAGTTACTTTTATTTCAGCTCAAAACTTGCAGGGGCTGAATTGATAGATGAGTAGTTTGCCTGGCACACTTAAAGAATGAGCTTAAGATTTAGGAAATGAATATAGAGCTTAAATCTAGGTGGAGGTGACAGATGGCTTTGTGAAAGTGTACGTGTGGTTTGAAAATGAAAAGCCACACTTTAAAATACAAATTACTTTAATTATAAAGTCACAAAATCCTCAAATGGTTTGGGTTGGAAGGAACCTTAAAACTCATCTTGTTCCACCCCCCTGCCATGGGCAGGAACACCTTCCACTAGACCAGATTAATCCAAGCCTCATCCCTACTCACTTGTCTGTTTGGGGTTTTGTTTTTAGAGAAATTGTGCGATCACATTTTATTGCACTTCAATATTGTACCCCTTTCTTTTTTTCTAAAGGGTCAAATCCTTTCTTCAAAGGTGTCACTTCAACAGAGGTGACGATTCCGAGGTCTGGTGAGTAAATCTCCATTTATTCCAGGATGAGGATTTTGTCTTGTTTCACAATATCTGCTCCTGGTTTTAAGCCTCTGTTCTCCCACTACTACTTAAATTTATTCCATAACAGTGTTGTCAAATGGTAACTTCATAGACTCATGGAATGCTTTGGGTTGGAAGGGACCTTAAAGACCATCTTGCTCCAACCCCTTCCATGGGCAGGGACACCTTCCACTATCCCAGGTTGCTCCAAGCCCCATCCAACCCGGCCTGGTTGCACCAATGGTGGTTCTCACATTTTCAAGAGGTTCCCTACTCCTGTCTCCATTCCCTAGTGATGTTCCATAACACTATTGGGATTGACTTGGCTGAACCAGTGTCTGCCTGGCTGTGCCATGAAGGGATTCTTTGGGACAGGGGGAAAATGAGAGCAGTGAACAACAGACCTGTTTGACTAATCCATGGCACATTTATTGGTTGCACTTGCAAGGCAGAGTGAATAACCCTGTGAATGTGAGCAGGCAGGGCAGAATGTGACCTCCAACAACCTGCCAGCCCTCCAGCAAGAATAATAGGAGTGGAAAGGGATTTGGGAGTGGAGGAAGTCCTGGGTCTTCCTCTGGGTTTGTATTTTAAGCTGTTGGTCCTGCGTGGCATTTCTGATGACTCATAATAGCTGAGCACGTACAGTGTAACCTTCAGAGGTCTACTGAAGTGTCTTTCTGCTCATCTAAAATGTGCACATTGCTTCAAGGATTTATGTATGTGTGTGATCCCACATGCACACATTTTCATATTCCTTTCTTTCCTTTTCACCAGTTCTAGTTGCATCAAGCAGCCAAGGGCGAGTGAACCCATTTAAGGTAATTTTTGCAGCTTGTTTGGTGGTGCTCTGAAAGTCACCACAGATGATACCTGAAGTTTACAAGATAACAGATACCTTGGAGGGACAGTGAAAGGGGGAAACATGCAGAAAACAAATAAAACATCTGTTTATTTGTTTTCCTAGGTGTCATCTAACAAAAAGGACCCAGTGGTCCCCTCTGCAAATGTTCTGGACACCATGAGCAGACATTCAAAGAAAACATCTCTGTCTGGCAGTCGAGCTGTGAACAAGCAGAACCCTCCAGTTATAAAGCCTCTGATTCCCAAACCCAAGTCAAAGCAGGTAATGTTTCTGGTCTTTTTTACCTTGTTTCAGTGAGCAAAGTACAAGAAATTGAATTTTGCCAGCTTTTATCAAGTATGAAACCCTGTGGACTGAGTGAAGCAGCTTAGATGGCAAAATTCATTTAAGCATAGTGTAAAAGCTGTGAAAGCACATCAAACAGCAGGAAAAAAAATAAATTACATTCTGCACTGAATTTTGAGCTTTTATTTTAAATTGTGTGAATAAACTTCTGCTGTACTGAAACTGACTGGATTAAATGCTCTACTAATGCAATATCCTTAGGAAAGGCTTGGGGTCAGTTAGGCTGCAGTGGTACCTGTTGTCTGAGAGTGAGGTGTTCTTACCTTTTTGTTTTTTAACCTCAATTCCTATAGGCTTCAGCAGCCTCCTTCTTCCAGCCTAGGACACCTGCACCCAACCCCAGTGAAAAATCAGGGGGAGAAAGACAAGAAAAAACAGTGGAAGAAAGAGAAGAAAAAGCAGAAAATGAGTCCCATGAAGTCAAAGTCACTGCACAGGAGAACACTGAAAGCAGAAGGTGAGTGACACTTGCATTTCAATGCCATGGAATTACAAGTCGAAAACCACTCTTGTTTCTGTGGATGTTGGACTGGCTAGAGAAGCATAACAGGAAGATTAAAGGTGAGCTCACAAGTTCCCACATTTGTGACCCCACCTTAGAAATGTGGGAGTGAACAATAAATGAGAGATGCAAAACGGGCTCTAAGCAACAATTTCTGCCTTGATAGTGCCTGTAGTGACCTTTGAATGATAAACCATGCTGCTCTATCAGTTCCAAGTGCAGGAAATACTTAAACACCTCTAGGAAATCTCAAAGTCTAAAAGTTGAGGGGTTTATATGGAAGAGTATTTTAGTGGGTTTTTTAAAAGAGAAAACAAACAAAAACTTGTATCACCTCAGGAGCATGTCTGTTCCTGGCTAAGACTTTAATCTGTCCTATTCCTCTGGAGCAGATGTATTTTCTAACAATCCCAGTCCTCATGAAACTTGCATTATTGTAATCATGTTTCATTTAGACTTCATTTAACTGAGGAAGATGAAGGTAATTACTACTCATTTGGACTGGCATTCTTTTCATTAACCTTTACAGATAATGTTCTACAACAAGTGGCAAGGAGAATTGTGAGAAGGATTAGCTGAAACATGCTAATGGATGTGCTCTATTTTTAGGTTGATGGGACCCTGTCAGAGAGGGAGAGAACCACTGTGCTTTGTCATTCTAAAACTGGAATGTTCATCTCCAGATATATCACAGTTTTAATAAAAATACTTGACTTAGTCTTGCCTTGTCAGCATGTTCTTTGAGCATATTGGAACAGGAGAGAGGAGGCTGCTGATTAGAGATGTCTTCTGAGAACAAAAAAAAAATCCACTTAAATGCAGTTTAGAAAGGTTGCTTTGGGGATTTTTTTTTTATGGTTTTCCCATAACCTTCTTAACCAGGCAATTTTTATGTGCTTGCTTTAGACCAAAGACAGGCTTCCAGATGTGGCTAGAGGAGAACAGAGCAAACATTTTGACAGATAATCCTGACCTGAATGAAGCAGAGGTAATAAAAGAAGGCATGAGTCGATTCAGAGTGTTGACATCAGAGGAAAGGATGGTAAGAAAACATTCTCTAATTCCATGGGTTTGATGATTTTTTTTTTCTCCCCCCCCCCACTGAATCCTTTGGTTATTTTCAGTCAGGAATTCTTTCTTTAAATTCCACTGTTCTGCTTTTTTGGGGATGCCATGGTCTGTGACATGCTTCATGAAAATATAAACTGAACAATAAGTAGTATCAGCAAGCAGCTTTTCCAAAGTGGGGCTTATGAGAGAAACATAATCAATGAAGAAATGACAAAAGGGAATTTTAAAGTCACATAGCCAGGCTTAATTCACTGGATCTTAAATTTGTTCTAATTTAACTTCTTGGGTCTTTTGGGTTTCTTTTTTGTCCAGAACATTTAAGAGCTGCTGGTTCATATACAGGCTCAAATTAAATACAGTTTTGAAGGAGAACACTGTTAGAACAAAAGGGAAAGTGAGGACATTTGTCCTAACTTAATCCTTACTAGTTCTTAACAGGAATTATTTCAGTGCCCTAAAATCAGAGAAATAAGGTGGAAAGTGATGAGTTTTGTGGCCTAATTGGTAGTTTTCTCTCCTTCTTCAAAGGTGTGGACTGAGAAAGCCAAAGGAGGAGCGATGAATGGTTTAGCAGAAGACAAAAAGCGAAAGCGTCCCACGGCTGATGGGGATGGAGTGGAAAAGAGCCAGGACCAAAACTCACAGGACACAAATGCAGCCAAAAAATCCAAGCCTTTGGATCAACCCACCAATGCCAGGCTGGCAGCTTTTGCCTTCAAGCAGAGCTAAGTGGTGTGGTGCCTCCTCAGTGCCTGTGTCCCTCTGTGTGGAGGAAGTGGCTGCCTTGCTGAGGGAGTGCTGGCAAAGAGAGTGGTTTGTCTGTTAGAAAGTGTTTTATTATCAGTTCTTGAGGGAAATGTTGAATCCACTCCCACAGTCTTTTACAAGTTACTACTACAAAGCTTGATAGCAAAATTGCCATTGATGGGCCTGTTCCCTGGAAGCACAATTCCAGTGTAGCTGTGACACATGTTGTGTGCCTTGATATTTGTAATATTTGGTGCTAAATGCAGATGAATCATTCTGGGGAGCATAAACTTATGCCCAAAATCTGTCCTTCGGTTTTAGAGAGGCAAAGAAGTGGCTTCTGTACCATTCCTACTGCCTGAGAGAAAGGCACTCAAGGGAATGGGCATTAGGGGAAGAAAACTGGACACTAGCAACATGTTAAACTGCATTTTCAGCATCTGTGGTGGTGGCAAAGAGCAGTCGGACACAGGGACAGGAAACCAGGGCAGAAGCTGAATTAGGAAGGTCAGGTGTGCAAAGCCAAGCCATTCCAGACTGTGCAAATGTGATTTCCCAAACCATGCCTCAGCAGGGTCCAAAAGAAAATGTCTTTCTTATTTTCTGTAATCTTTTTAAAAATAAAATGTGAGTGTTTCCTTGTTTAAGGTGGTGGAGTCTCCTTTGCAGCTGGAATTGAAGCAAACAGACTCTGCCTTGCCAGCCCAGGGGCAGCCACTCACATTTGCCCTGCTCTGGAGAAGGGCCCTCTGTCTGATGAAGGGATTCAAAGCAAACTCAGATTTTGAAACGTTGTTTAAGATCACTTGAAGTTAATTTAATCCTTTAGCATAATACCTGAGTCTGAGGAGAGAGGTCTCAAGATTTTCCCCCCTGGGTCTGCACATCCTCTCCTTGTTTTCTCTTTCCATTCCTTTTCACACAGGCACAGGTTGCCCAGAGCAGCTGTGGCTGGTGGGAGGTGTCCCTGCCCATGGCAGGGAGTTGGAATTGGTGGCCTTTAAAGGTTCCTTCCAACCCAAACCCTTCCATTACTATTTCTGAAAATACATCAGTTGGACTTGATGAACTTAAAGGTCTTTTCCAACCCGAACGATTCTTTTGATTGTGTGAAAGCCAAATGACTCTCCATTAAAAACACATTTTTAACACTGAAATCTGTAGGTTGACAATTCATTGAGATTTCAGTGAAAGCCATTAAATTTTAGCATTAGAGGTGTTTTATTTGACTTTTTTTAGCAATTGCTGCGGGTCATTTTGGAGAAATCTCCTGGTTTTACCATATGTTAAAAAAAAAAAAAGGTGTTCATGATGTCAACCAGGGCTGGTAAATACAAATAGTGAAAGTCCTGAAGAGCTGTCAGTTTAAATGCTTTTGTCATTCATAGTTCTTATCTATAATTACACATTTTATTTGTTTAAACTGCTGGTGGACAGAAAATAATCAATCTAAGTGAAAATTAATTTTCTACACTGATGTAATGGAGGAAGCTCAGAATAGTAGCACAGTATAGTGATTTTTCTACATTTTTTTGGGAAGAAATTATTTTCTCACAGGCTGGGATTTACTTTTAGGCAGCAAAGCCTGTTTCCACAGTTGTGTGCATTGGGGGAAAATGGGATTGCAGGGCTAATTAAAACATCATGATAGAAAAATTGCTGGCCTTGATGAACTGCAATGTTTTCTTTCTCCCAGGCTAAGATTGGTCTGTGGGTGACTTGAGCACCTTGGCAGTGGTGCTGGGAGATATCCCTGGTGATTCTTGTCATCCAAACACACAGAATCCATGTCAGGAGCCCTTTCTACACACCTGAGAGGAGAAGGAATGTTGGAAGGGACCGAGTCCAACGGGCAGGGAAGACCTTCCCCTCCACCTGGGGAGGTACCCACTGCTGCAGTGACCCCACAGAGCATCCAAAGTCCTGTTGGCTCCTGCTGCAGGGAGGCAACAGCCAAAGTAAACTTCCAGGACAGTGGGGTGTTTGCAGTCCTGTAAACACATGAACAAACACACCAAAGGTCTGTTTAGAAGGAGGCTCCTGGATTTAGTGGGTGGTTTCGTGGAAATCACTGGGGATATTGGGCACCCTCCTGCAGGTTCCTGCTTTCCATGTGCTTTTTCTCCTGGTGTCATAGTTTCTGCTGTGTAATGTTTGTGGGTTTTGTCAGACCCAGTGTCCACAGCCCTGGGGTCACAGTGTGGGTGACCAAGGCTGGGTGGAGCTGGCCAGGAATGTTTCCAGCATCAGGTTTGAAGTTTTGCTTCGGAGCTGTGTGGCTGTGCTGAAGTCGTGGAGTTTTTAAGGTTGGAAAAGACCTCTAAGATCATCAAGTCCAACCAGCACTGACAGGTCCACCACTAATTCGTGTCCCCAGGTGACCCATCCACATCTTTTTCAAATCCCTCCAGGAAAGAAGACTCCCTCACTGCCACCCTGGGCAGCTGTTCCAATGCCTGACCACTCTTTCAGTGGGGAACCTTCCTTTAATATCCAACCTAAACCTCCCCTGGTGCAACTCGAGGCTGTTCCCTCTCCTCCTGTCCCTTGTTCCCTGGGAGCAGAGCCCTCACCCCCCCGACTTCCCTCTCCTGTCAGGGAGTTGTGGAGAGGAAGAAGGTCCCCCCTGAGCCTCCTTTTCTCCAGGCTCAGCCCCCCCTGCCCCTCACAGGGTTTGTTCCCTGGTGATTGCTGTCCACAGCAATAAAATAAACAGCAAATGGGCTATGGAGATCATGGAAGTGACTATCCAGCTGCTTTAAAGCTGGGAGGATCATCTCCCATAAGGCTGCTGTGACATTTCTACCATCAAAGGTGGGTTTTGCTCTGTTACACAGCTCCAGGCAGAGCTACAGATGCCTCCTCCATCACCTGGAGCCTTGGGGAGCTGCGCTGAGCCGGCGGGGAACGGGACGCGCTCATCCAGCAACAGCAACATCCAGGACAGAGCCAGGGAGAGATCCTAATCTGAGTGGAAATGAAATGCCAGGCCAAAAGAGAACAGAAAATGTGGAGTGGACTTGCAAGTGAGAACAGTTAAATCTCTACGAGCTGGTTTTTCTCTCTTTGTTCAAGTTCTTTTTAAAATCTTTTTTCTTTTTTGAAAAGAACATCCTTAAATAATTCAATGGAATTTCACTAAGTGTTCAGAAATGTTTGTTTTCCCTTGAATTATCCACCTTTCTGCTGAAGGACGAGGTGTTTTAGAAAAGTCAGCCTGGAGACTTTGCCAGTGAACCTGCCTGCTGTTGGTGGTTCCTACGGAGCTCCGAGGATTGCACTGGATAAATATCCAGTCTTTGGGTGGGATTTGAAAGACTCCAACTCTTGACCCACCAGGCTCTGTGTGTCTGAGTCTGTTTCATTTCATTATTTGACCTTAAAAATCAAAGTCCCTTTGCATGCACTTTTGCTGTAGTAGAAAGTCAGGCTTAAAAAGCAGCATATGAAAACTCATTTAGGTGATGGAGTCTGCAAAGGAGAATAATCCTGAATATTCCTGTGTGTGGCATTTTGTCCAGTCACCTTTCTTGGTTCCACATCTCCCCCAAAGCTGATCCTTACTGGAAAGATGCACCTAAAATCCAGTAAAAAGGACCTCAAATGATGGATAGTCTGTTAGCAAACTTGGACTTCTGAGGAAGGGCCAGGTCTCCTGGAAGTTCAGCATTTATTCAGAACAAGAACATTCATGCTACAAGCAAGCTGAGGAATATTTGCTTTGGTTTCCTGGCATTTGCTCCATAATATAACTTTGCTATGAAGGAAAACAACTCCAGGCAATAAAACCAACAGGAAAAGCCTTGTTTGCCTTTGGAGCATCCTATTGTCATGCCAGGCATGAGCTCAGGAGGAGGAGAACAGGAATGCTGTGGGAGGAAAGTGCTCTTCTTGTGGTGTTACATTTTGATTTGAGTCAGAAGGGACCTTAAAGACCATCTCATTCCACCCCCCTGCCGTGGGCAGGGACACCTTCCACCAGACCTGCTTGCTCCACACCCAGCCTGGCCTTGAACACTTCCAGGTGTGTCTTGCATACCCTCCTCATTGTTACTTTAGTGCTGGGTACCAGCAAGTCCTCACCAGGAGATCTTTGCATGCCATGAATCCACGTCCCGCTCGTGCTGTTTGGGCTTTGGCTGTGCCTTCAGTCTCAGTGACAAGCAGCCCCTGGCGAGGGTGCTGATGTGTGTGGCACACAGCACAGAGCAGCAGATGGCTTCAAGTAAAGGGTGTAAATCCAGTTGCTGCCTCTCCCAGCAGCAGTTTGGACTTGGTTTGTTGTGTTTTCAGGTAGGGGTCAGGTGAGAAGGTCTGTTTGCAGCACCGCATCCAACAACTTTATCGCCAGTGTTGGGCACTGGAGTGTGACAGCAAGTGTTTTGTGGCAGCACAACTCTAAGGCATTCATCTCCATCAGGGAAGAAAAGATTCCTCTTGGCTTCTGGAGATGTCCTGTCTCCATTTTCCACAGCAAACCCGGTGCATCCTTGGGGTGCCTCTCCTGATGTTGGTTAGGAAGCTGCTGGTTCTCCAGTGCCCTTCACTGGGGATTTTCATCCACCTAAAGCCGAGTTCCTGTGGCCTGCTTGGAATTGCATTCCCTGATTAGAATGTTCATAACTGTTGGTTTTAACTTCTCCCTTTGCTGCTGCGAGGGTGGGCAGTGCCATCAGACTCAAAGATCTGCTCTACAGACCTGGGTTGAGTCACCTTGGATGTAGTGCTCTGTCCCTGGCCTCTGCCATTGTCACCAGCTCTGATGGTGGCAGCTTGGTCATTCCATCTGGAAGAGTTTCCTCCCTTGTATAGGCAGTAAAAGAAAGTTGATCCAAATGGGGAATGGGTTTGGGCTTAATGGTTGGACTCAATGACCCTAAAGCTCTTTTCCAACCTAAATGATTCTCTGATTCTGTGGAGTGGGAGAGCCAAGATGGATCCATCACTCTTAGATTGGGCAAGGGAGAGTTTGGACTTTTCCCATCTCAAATGTCCTTATGACTGTGAAATGCACCTCATTGTGTTGGTCATGGAGTGACTCAGTTTGGTGGTGCTGGCTGGCTACTCCAAGGAGAGGACAAGAGCAGTGAGAGCTGCCTGTGAGCAGCTTGGATTTCTCATGGAATTCTTTGATGGAGAACAGCAGTCCTGGCCCCTCCCTCATCCCAGCCGGCACCAAGGGCGCTCAGCTCGACGCTGCCACCCAAATTGAATAGCAAATAATCGACTTCAAGGCAGGCAAAACACAAACACCCGAGCCAGGCTGTGAAAAGAGCCACTTGATGCTGACTCAGTTGGACAGAAGTGGCAGGGGAAATGGGCAGGAATACTTTGGAGCCTCGTGTTGCCAGGGAACAGGTCGGGCTCCAAATCGCATTGTCGATATCTCGGGGTGATGGCGCTGAGAGGCAACCGGGGGGAGCGATGCAGGGACACGGCTGCTCTTCCCACTCACCTGCTGGGGGAAACCAGAGCTGCCTGTGGTTTAGGAACAGAATGGGGGAGCCTAAATAATGCCCTGGTCGATGTCAGGTGGTTTGGAAAGGGGATGCAGGTCCAAGTGAGCCTGGAGACTTGTGCTTTATGTCTGTTCTCACATTCTTAAAAACATCATTATGAATTCACCTCCCACAGCCCCTGCCCCAGGCCAGTCTGTCTAAAGTTTTCCAAATGTCAGGGAACAAAGGCTGGAGGAGCCCATTGGCTTGAGATGCCATGTCCTTGCTCTGTGAAGACATTAAAGGAAAGTCGGGGTGGGGCAAAACTGCTGCCACCACTTCCAGTTTCATCCCTAGAATGTTGGAACCGAGGAAGTGAAAAAGCAGATCCCGTGAGCAGAAAACCCCTCAGACCTCAGGGATCCTCTGCCCTCATGGAGCAGCAAATCCTCCTCCACGATATTAGTATTTTAGGAGCCTGTAATCAATTCTGCTGGTTATTCTGGGTTAATAGAATTAAATTGCCCGTGAGTCACTCTTGGAGCTGACGCTCTGTGATTCCAGGGGCTGATAAATGTCGGGCTGTGTTTGCAGGGCACGGGAAGGATGTCTGGAGGCTGTGCCATTGCCATCCATCGCCCCTGTGGGCTCAGCTGCAGCCTGAGGATCACGGCCAGGCCACATCCTGGTAATAGCAGGGTGGATCTGCACTTCTGCTCTGCTGCCTGAACTCTGAATGGCACACTGGGTGGACACAGATGGTTGGAGAAGGTGCAGTTTGTCATCTTTAACTTCACACTCCGAGGCCAGTCCTAAACGGTCCTATTTTGTAATCAATGGAGGGAAAATAGGTGTCTTCTGTGCATGATTGCTGTTTGTAGTGACAGCCTTTCAGCAGCTGTGAGCACAGAAAGCCCCCTTGAAACACACTTTGGATGGCTTCCTCCTCCCCAGTGAAGGCTGCCCAGGGCCTCTTCATCCTTAGCCAGCTTGGCACGGAGAGCTTTCTGGCAGGAGCCCACTCTTCACATGCCAAGGAGCATCTTGGGCACTCAAGGAATGATGCTCCAGTCCTTTCCATCGGGTCCCACTCAATGTCACCAGAACTGCAAGGAAGCTCAGCTGACTCAAAGCGGTCAAGGATCTGGTGCTTGGACACAAAGCCTGTTTGATATTTTCCATATTTCTAAAGATGAGAGAGGCCTGTGATGGGTTTTCCCATGGACCACACAGGTGTGTGCCCCCACCTTGTCATCCAGCAGCATCCCCTGGCTCTCACAGGGACACTCTGGTGCCCTCCAACTGGTGCACAGGGCTCCCACCTCCTCCAGACCTTACTCTACATCTGCAAATAATTCAAGTGACAGTCTCAAGGCTTTTTGCACTCCCTGTTTGGTCGATCTTTAAGAATGTCTTATCTTTGAACAGAGAAAACAGCCCCCAAACTCTGAGTGATCACAGGAATCATGTGGATGTGACACTTGGTGACATGGGTTAGTGATGGGTTTGGCAGTGCTGGGTTAATGGTTGGGCTTGTTGACCTTAGAGGTCATCACCAACCTTAATTATTCTGTGATTCTTCTCTTTTAAACCCTGCATTTCTCTTTTTTTATGTACGTATATTCAGAAATAGCAAAGAAAAATTTATTTGGAGAGGCTTAATGACAACATGGAGAGTAATTAATAGGGAACCATCAATAAAATTTCATAATAAGATATTTAAAAAAAAAAGACCAAGCATTAGTGTTGCAGCTGATGTGGGGTTGTGTTTCAGAGGGAGAGGAATTCACCATGGCTGGAAATTGGGAATTGCTCATAACACATCCTGACACACACCTAAATTACCTAAACCTAAAAATTCCACACTGGCAAATGCTGCCATTGACTCCCATGTGTGCAACCCCTGCCCAAACACCCCCAGAAAAAGTGGTTTTCTGCCCAGCCCCGCGGTGATCACACTGGAAAACAAGCTGCAAACTGCCCTTTTCACCCCATAAATAGGAGGAAAATTACAACCAGCTCCCACAGCAGCTGAATTCAGGCTGTTACAAAGTCTGGGTTGACTCCGGAGGGAACTTACCTTCTTCCTTTCCGAGGAAATAAAGAGAGCAAAGACCAGGGAGTGCCAAGATACTTAGATGCCCTTTGCTAACCCTTCTTCTGTATGGCTGATTAGGTCTCCGTGGTTTGCAGCTCCCCAGGACCCTCCCCAGCCCTTCGAACCGTGTCAGCTCCGTCTGCATCCCGACGGGAGCAGAAATCGATCGGCGGAAGCCCGTGAATGATTTCAGTAAGGGAGCTCATCTAGTTCACACAGAGGATTTGGACATCACCAGAGATGATGTGAGGTACCCCTGGGTGTCTGGGGAAGGAACAGGGATGAAGTGCAGAGCTCCAAACCCTCTGGTACAGCAGTTTCTGTTCCTGAGTAGAGCTCGGGGCAATAAAGCCGAGTAAAGCCTGGCTGGCTGCAGACCAGGGCCGGCCCCTGCATTTCACCTGAGTCATCCTGGCTGCTCTGCTAAAACCTGTGATCAGAAACCAAATGATAAATGTGGAGCACGTTACAGCTATCAGGGTGGGTTTTTTTCTTTTTTCTTTTTTTTCTCTTTTTTTTTTTTTTTTCCCCTTTTTTTTCGCTTGTCTTAAACGCAGCTCTTGTGTCAGGAGTAAAGCCAGTGAGTCACACTCCACACCCCACCCTCCCACAGCTCCTTCCCTTCCTTATCTCCCCAGCAATTTACCATTTCCTAGGCACAAGGCGGGGAGAATTTGTCCCTGCTGCCTTTTGGACAGAGTGTGAAAAGAGAGGGCTTTGTGGCTCCTTTAGCAACTCAGCCATTTTTTTTGATGGCCAGAAAATATCCAGAAAATACGAATCCCCTCGCTGGTGCTTGGGGTGGTGGGTGATGGAGCATTCACCCTACGCTCAGCTGAACCTTTAAATTCAGTTTCTAGCTCATAAAACCCTGGAATAGCTCCAGCTGGAGGGAGGGGACCTGTGTGCCAAACATCTGCCCCAGCATTTATTGGTTCACCAACACCCGAACCCGACGTGGGGCTGGGGCAGAAGGGGTTGTTGGCAAAGATGAGCTGGATTTGCCCCAGAAGTGGCTGGAGGATGCAGGACGCTAAAACCATCTTTTGGGGTGACATCACAACCGGATCCCCACAGAAACCCCAAAATATTTTGGTCTTGGACCTCAAAGATGGCACATTTTCAGAGTCAGAGGTGGGAATATGAAAACACTGGGACACAGCAGCTCTGCAGCAGGAAGGTGCCTGCAGAGATCAGGGGTTTGAAGGGACAGAAGCCCCGCTGGGATGAGGTGGGGGAATGGTCATGGAGGAGGGCCAGTCTGCTCCTGGGATCATTCTGGTGGCTGCATCCCGACACCACTGACCCACAGGCACTCACAAAAAGGTGATGATGGCACTTCAGCAGGACGTGCCAGCATCACCCTGGTGGGAAAAGACCTGTCTCTAGGAGTTCGAGGGGATGAGAAACTGGGGAATGATGCAGGGCACAGACGTGCATCCCAGTTGGACCCTCCCCATCCACGCCCTTGCCACTCCCCCTGAGCTCCCCTCGGACTTTGCCCGCGTTGGGGTCATGGAAGGGGGCACCTTACAATGGTTTGGGGCCAGCCCCTGTGCCCCCAACACACACCTCAGCCCAGGGGATACCCCCATACCCCCAGACCAAGCCTCAACCCAAGGGATGCCCACATACCCTTAGCCCAGGTGTCAACCCTGGGCATTCTCTCGGATCCCCCGTACCCCCAGCTCAGGGGATTCCCCAGGAGCCCCCCACACCCCCAGCCCAGGGAATTCTCCAGGACCCCCAGCCCAGGGGATCCCCCGGTATCCCCAGCTCAGGGAACCCTCCTGATGCCCCCCTACCCCGAACCCGGG
>VXAU01000625.1:36469-68158 GCA_013399695.1 Formicarius rufipectus
CATCCCGGGTATTGCCCCCCTGTAACCCCATCCCAGGGGATGCCCCGCCCGCACCCCCATCCCAAGGGATGCCCCCGTACCCCCATCCCAGGGGATGCTCCTGTATATCCCCGCACCCCCATCCCAGGGCATGTCCCCGTACCCCCTCTCACCCCCATCCCGGGGGATGCCCCCCCATCCCGGGGGATGCCCCCACACCCCCAGGCAGCCCCGTCTCTGCCATGCTCACGGCTGCGCGGGTGACGCGGCGGCGGCGGCCGCCAATGACCAGGGCGCGGGCGGGATAAAGCGGGCGGCGGAGCGGGGACCGCCCGCACCGGGGGCCGAGCCGGGCCGGGGTCGGCAGGGTCGGGACGGCGCTGCCCGGCCCATGGAGGCGGCGCGGGGCTGCAATGGGTACCCGCGGCAGGAGCAGCAGAAGCAGCGGCCGCCCCCCGCTCCGGGCGGTGCTGGCGGAGGGGATGGGTGGCGAGGAGAGCGGCCCCGCAGCGAGGAGGACAACGAGCTGAGCCTGCCCGGGCTGGCGGCCGCCTACACCTCCATCCTCAGGGCGCTCGGAGAGGACCCGCAGCGGCAGGGGCTGCTCAAGACGCCGTGGAGGGCGGCCACGGCCATGCAGTTCTTCACCAAGGGATACCAGGAGACCATCGCGGGTAGGGAGCGCTCCCGGGGCGGGACGGGGATGGAGCTCCGGGGATGGAGCCTCCTGCGTGGTACCGGCCGAGGTGATGCCACTCCGGCTTCCTTTGTTAGAACGGGCTCCGTCCGCACCTCCCGTCGCTGAAGTCAGCGCTAGGTGTTAGAAACACCTGTGCCCTGCGGTCTCACTGTCCCCTCCCTCCCCGGTTTTCTTGCTTTTTGTTAAAATGGGAAAGTTCTCGTTCTGTCGCAGACTCCTGTGCTTCTGGTTTAGGGTGAGCCGGGCAAGTTGTTGTGCTTTTACTTTCCCTCTTCTGGTGAACTTTTCAAAGCCCTCGTAGAGAAACTTGTGGGTGGTGCCTTCCACCATCCCCGGCCAAGCCAGGCTGTGTTCAGACGAGCTGGGAATATTTGTTTCTATGAGCAGACATAAGTGGTGTGATTTGCCTCAGAAAAGGTCCGCGTTCGGCGATGGTTTAGTTAGGTGAGGTTTTTCAAAGGTGGGAGTGAAAACCGAAGGAAGGCAGAGAGATCAGGAGAAGGGAGGAGCTCAGGGAGATCCCTGTCCCATCTCAGGGTCCCAGCAGCAAGTGCGGGTGTGGAGATACCCTCGGTTCACATCCCTGCCCCAGGTGAACGCCTCTGCTTGCTGGCTTGAGGGCATGAGGAGAGCAATTAGGTGGGATATGTTGTCCCCATCGCCAGAAAGTTGTCTCTTGGTTCCAAAGCAGGGATAAACACTGCTCGAAACTTTAGTTTTTACATGACTTTTCTTCTTCTCAGCCTCTTGGTTATGGACTGTACCCAGTACAAACAATAAAAAACAGCTTGGGAAATTTGGGAGTTTCCCCTTCTTATTCTAGTAAAAGGCAAGTTCCTGTCAGTCAGGGATGCAGAAACTGCCAGCGAGGGCCTGAGTGTGAAGGAGGTGATACCAAAAAGCCTGGCTAATAAAAACCCCTCAGAGACTTTGCATCTTTGAGTAGCAGGTATTTGTTTATTCAGTGCCAGGAGTGAGGGTGATCTCTCCTCCAACTCACTCACCCTTTTTTTTTGAGCAAAACTTAAACATTTCAAAAACCAGGAAAGAGTAAATAGGTGGTTTCTTTTCTCAACGTCATCTCACATCTTTTGGTTCCATCAGTCATTCTACTGGAGTGTGCACAATCTTCCACTGTGATGGTCTTTTCCTTTCCTCCATCATCTTGGTGGTTGCACCACGGAGTCCTCCTCAGGTTAAATTCTTCACCTTTTGTCCTGGTGCACGCTCTGTTCTCTTGGTTCTCGCTGTTTCACAGCTGGACAGACTTGTTCTGGCAAGATTTCCTGTTTTCCTCTTTCTGCTACATTCTGACTGGCCACAAAGATTCTATAGCTGGTAGGATTAGTGGTCTTTCTGCAGCCTATATCCTCCTTTCTATATCCTTTCCCCCAAGTTAAATAAAACATATATTCTAATGCTAAAAGTGACCTTCTGGTGTCCGAGGGAGGAACTGGTCGTGTTCTACTCTCAGGGCACAGCTCAGGGGGTGCTGAGCCTGCCCTGGGGGGGTGAGAGCTGAATGGGAAGGCTGAGCTGTGCTGATGGGTGGCTTTTGGGTGTCTCCTTCCCCTTGAGGGCTGCCTCTCGTGTTTAGTTTCTTTTTCACTTCTTGGCTGTTGGCTCTTATGAAATGAGATTCTGTGTAACTTGCAGCATGAACTTAGTCACGGCCAGCCCGTGCTACTGTGCTGATGTCGTGTCCTGCCTTCCCCCAGGAGTGGTCTCAGCCCTGGGTGTTGTTTTGCCTTTCAGATGAAACTGTTTTGTGGAATAAAAACCCTCTAATCCAGTGAGGTTCTAGAGAGGTCTGTTTATTCCAGGGGGGATCGCTCCTCCAAAAACATGCGCCCCTGGTTGAGTTAACAAAGGGTTTAGATGCAACTGAGTTATACATATTCATTTTTCCTTTATGCATAAACATTATTTCCTTAGAGAAGGCGGGGTTATTATAATGAGCCTCAGGAACTGATTCCCATTTTCTCCACCTTGTGCTGCTGCTTCTTGCCCATGCGCTGTTCCTCCTGGGAATTCAGGGTGGGGGTCTTTGGTGGTCTTTGGGGATGAAGGACTCAGTCTTCCTCCTGTGAACTTTTTACCTTTTGCTCAAAACCGGTCCAAACCAGTCTTGTTGGCAATTGTAACTGGTCTAATTGGACTTATCTTGTCCTTTTGACATGTTTTCTGATTTATCACGGGGTATCCTGGCTGTTTTCATTGGGCCAAGAAGCTTTGGACCTCTTGGCATGGCCCTTTCAAGGACACTGTGTGAGTTTTGCTGCAGTGAATTTCATACTACTAAGGAAATTCTATGATAAGTATAAAAGCATAGAAAATAAGCATCATTATAAGCCCTGGGTAAAAAAACATAAACACAATAGGCATAAACAAAATGAACATAAGCAAACAAAATAAGCATCATAAACCGTAAGTAAAATAAACATAGGCTCCCCCGTCTCCTCCCCCTCATCAAAACCAGGGTTTGGGTTCGTGTCTGGCCTGTGGTGGCCATCCTTGTTCCTCTCTTCCTTTAATCCTGCTGCATGGTGTGTTTGAGATGAGGTCTCTTCAGGGCTTCACAGAACGATCCTTTGAGTGCTGGGGGTAACTTTCCTCATTTTACTGCCGTAAAACACGGGGAGGGGGGTGTGTGTCTCTCAGTCATCCTGTCAGTCTCCAGCAGAAGGAATGTTTTAGTGATAGTTTGAGCATGAATTTCTGTGCTGAACCTGGATGAGGGGGCTGCCCTTCTTAAGTCCTCTCTTACTGTGCTGCCAGTTTTTGTGATCACACCTTACCTTTGGTTATTTAAAACAAACATTTTTTCTGCTCCAGTGTGGATTCTTTGGGATCTCAATGGTCTCTTCTAATCTCTCACATACATTTCATTAGGCAGAGTTGTTCTGGATAGTCCTCTCCTCTGAATATCCATAGCTGGGAGAGAGCTGTGCTGTATCCAAGAGTAGAAAATGTCACTGTTGGGTGTTCTGCTCATCCTCTTTTTAGTAAATACTGTGAAGCTGTGATCCTAACATGCCTTCCTGTGTCAGGTGGGGAATCCTTTTACTTTCCAGCTACTCCCCTCTTCGTGCAGGATGTTCAGCTTCCAATTGTCCCACTCTTCCCAGCCAAACAGAGGGAAGAGCTGTAGCTGCAGGGCAAGCCTACAGCAGTCAGCAAAGCAACTGGTGGATGAGGAGTTGATTGGGAGGGTTGATAGGGAGGTAGATTGTGCTCAGGAGAGCTTTACATACCTCATGAAACCTAGAGCCAGCAAGTACAGAGTGTTTTGGGCACAAGAATAGCTGTCTCTGCTGCAGCATCCCAATGTGCTGTTCCCTTGGTTATGCTATTCCAGTTGTCTGCCTGGCCAGGCTGTAAACTGAACCAGGAACTGGCTTGTAAAAGGAAAACCAAACTCAAATAGCCCAAACCTCCCCAAAAGACACCCCCCCCGCCCCCAAACCCTGACAAGAGGCAGCCCTGACCTCTTTTTTTCTCAGGCTTCTTTTGCAGTTTATTCAGCTCCTCAGGTGGAACTGCCTGGACAGGCAGAGCTTAGAGCAGAGATTTGCAAGGTGTGTGTTGAGGGGTGTTCCAAGTTTCCCCCTGCAAGGGGCAGGAGGTGAGGGACAGTTTCAGGAGCTGCAAGTTCCATCTTTCCATAACAGGTTTCTCAGGTGAAAAGCTCAGTGGTGGTGGCTGTACAAACACATGGCCAGAGGCACAGGCACCCAGCTCACAAACCTTGCCAGGGTGTGGAGGTGGTGCCAGGCTGTGCTGCCAGCAAAGAGTGACACAGGTGAGCAGGGACAGTGAATGTTGGTACAGCTGCAGCCTTTAAAATCAGCCTTCTGACCTTGCCTGCTGGAGCATCTGCCTTGGGGAGGCAGGAGGTGGGGGTTTCTTCTTCCGTAAAGGAACTCAAAGGAAGATGTAATAGATACACATCCAGATTATGGAATCATGAAGGTAGGAAAATACCTCTGAGTCCAGCTGTTCCTCCAGCACTAACCATGTCCCCAAGTGCCGCATCCATGTGGCTTTTAAAGCTCTTTGAGGATGACTCCACCACTGCCCTGCAGAGGCAGTTCCAGTGCCTGACCACCCTTTCCATGAAGAAATTTTCCCCAATATCCAGACTAAACCTTCCCTGGTGCAACCTGAGGCCATTTCCTCTTGTCCTATCACTTGTTACAAGGGAGTCCAAACCCCCCTGCCTCCCCCCTCCTGTCAGGGACTTTTAGAGAGTGAGAAGATCCTCCCTGAGCCTCCTTTTCTCCAGCCTGAGCTCCCTGAGCTGCTCCTGCTGCTCCAGCCCCTTCCCCAGCTCCACTGCCCTTCTGGGGAGTGCAGGGTTGCAAGTGTCCTCCCCGAGGTCTGCAGGGCTTGATCCAACCCTCACTCAGTGTTATCGAAGAGGCTTGGACTGGGTGGCCTTTAAATGTCCCTTCCTGCCCAGACCATTTCCTGATCCTTCTTATTTGCAGAGTGTCTGAGAACACAATACACTTGGAGTGTGGTTCAGTGTGCTGGTCATTTGATCTCCTTTCGTGGGTGTTGTCACTTTTCTCCCATGACACCTGATTGTATTTTTGTGCTTCCCAAAGCTGAACTTTGTAGTGCTGCAGGAAAGGCAACATCTAAATTCTGTCCTTTCTCTCCATTCAGATTTCTGTGAGCAGCAGAGAAGCTGATTCTGCTTTCCATCTCCCACTGTGTGTGTATTTTTTGTTGTTCTTTTTTGATAGTGCAGAGCAACACCGTTCCTGCTTCACTCCTTATTCATCTTTGCTATCTGTGTTCTGCAGCTGCCCAGTGTTGTATGTCAGAGCCATTAGTAGAGTGTACCTGTTAAATATCTAAATCTGGCTCTTGCTGTTCATTCTAGGTTGTCATTTATTAATCCTGCCTTTACTAAAGGCCTCATCTTCTTTCTTTGACAGAATGTATTCTAATGTGTTGTTCTCACTTCTGTAGTACCAGTCATCAGACTTTAACTGGAATAACAAGGATGCCTCTGGTGACTTCAGATAAAATCCACCTTGGGACCAGATTCAAAATACTGACAGTTCAGTACAGACACTTGGGCATGGATGTAGACTAAAACTGGTTGGTATTGGTAAGGATGGCAGGGCAGAAAAGTTACCAAAAACACCTTCCCATTTCATGCAGTGCTTCTGCATGAGCACCCAAGAGCCTGTGCTCTTCTGCAGGGTCACATCTAGCAGCTTCTTAGTGCTGGGGGTAAATCACAATTCCCAATAGCAACCGGTGCTCTTGGTTAATGAAGGTTAACAGCAGGATTGTGATACATTTCTTACTGCTGGTTCAGGCAATTACCTGCCACACAAAGGCTAAACCTTGAGAGATCCATCTCTCCTTTTCCCAAAGGCTTAATGTCCTACTCAGAGGTGCTGTGGATGAGCCCATATTTAAATCCTGCAAAGCACAAGCGTGTGCAAATGCAGCAAAGGAGTGAAGAAGTGGAAACACGAGCCAGCAGACAGCACTAACTTGGAACTGAAGCTGAACACTTCAGACCCAACCTTGGGAAGCAGAGCTAAATGGTAAAGTTACAGAAACTGTGTCAGTGATGAAAGGTAAACCCTAAAGGAACGGGCTGGGATTGTGTAACCCTGCAGGAAACATTAGTCACAGGGATTTTAACAAGCTGTGTTAAGGAGGAAGTTAACTTTGTTTTCACCCTCCATAAACGCTCTAAGCAAACCAGCATGTTCACTGACAGTGTGTTGCTGGTGGTGGTGGGAGCTGTTAGCAGAGAAGTCTCCCAGCCCTTCCTCACATGAGCCCCTCAGCTCTCGAGCATGTGGCAGGGTCAGCTGCCCTTTCAGTGTGTTTAACAGGCAAATGAAAGTCAGAAATGCTGGGAAGGGATAGCTTTGCTTTCTCAACCTCCATGGTTCAAAAGGCTGCTTGTTATTTGCCTGGAAGCCAAGTGACTCTGCTGTGCAGCTTTTATTTTAAGGCAAATAGTGAGTTAAGTCTTTTCCTTTCTCATTTGCTTCTGTGCTTTTCCCCCTGTTGAAGTGATTCAACCTCAATATTCCTTTCTCCATCTTGCCTCTGTGGATTTGGTATCTTCATGGACAGCAGTGGTGGAAGCTGATGGATTTTTCCAGCCTGCTGTGGTGAGAGGTGTCCAAACACACAGGCAGTGCCTAGATGTGTTGGATCAGCAGCACTGCCCTTTGCTGGGGGCTGCTGAGGTGTGTTCCTCCCTGGCATCCTGCAGGTTCACAGGACCACAAAAAACGCCGAGTTGGAAGGATGCGACCTATTAACAACCTGTTAACAACTGAAACATCGGCATTATTGTGCTGCCGTGGCTTGTTTCTTGTAAACCAGAGCGTGGGAGACACAGGATTGCTCAGAGTAAGGGTTTTGGGGGGTTTCTGTCCTCCCCTACCTCCACATAAATGAAGCCTGCCGTGCTGAAACACAAACTGAATGCAGTGAAGCTTCTGCTGGGAGCTGGGGCTTTCCAGGGTCACCTCTCCTGCCTGTTAATGCTCAAGAGACACTGAGCCTGTTTGGGGGAATTTATTTGTTTGCTGGGAATTTATGAAATGTTGTAACCTCTTGGGTCTGAACTGTTGCAGCCTTCTGATCCTTAGTGTTGCTCTCCCACAGGGTTGTTTCACCTTCCCAGCTTTTCCTTTGGGTCTCAGAAGGTGTGGATGACGTGACATGAGACACTGAAATGGTTATTGAAATCCTGATCCATTTTAATGAGCATCTCCATAGCTCTGCTTTCCCCCACATTAATAAACCTCCTGGCAGAGGGCAACTCCTGGAACCTAATCTTGGTTTCATCTGTCTGCAATAGCTGGTGTCTTATGAACAGGCTCAAGCCTCTCCCTGGCACAGGGAAAGTGTCTTACAGGAAAACAAACAGATCTGTATAAATCACAGCCAGAATTAGCTGAATATCAACAATGCTTTTCCTCTTCTCTGTGCTGCTGTGCAATGTCCCTTAAATCACACATCTGCTTCCCCTCCTTTCCTGTGACTGAGGGACTGAGCTTTGCTCCTGAAGCAAATGTGCCTGCCTGGAGTTCAGGGTCTCTGTGTAGCCCTTTGGTGGTGAAATCTGAAAGAGTAGCCATAAACTTGGCAGTTCTTTTGTGCCTGAGGTTTCTCTTGGCTCCTGTCAGGAAGGTGTGTTATGTCAAGGAAGCCACACAGTGCTCATTTCACTTTCTCTGCAGCTTCTGAACTTTATTGGCTATTCAAACAGTTATGTGGCACTTTGGTTGTGCCTCTTTCTAGAGCTCTTCAAGACTTCCTGAAGCAAATGCCATACCCATTCCTTTTCTTAGCAACCTGAAATCATTAACTTTCTGCAGCATTACAGATTCTTTATGTTAATGTCTTTGTAGCCTGATCCTTTTCTCTCTATGCCAAATAAATCCCTGATTTCTCTATATCCTTCCTGATATAAATTCCTGATCCTTTGTAACTTTCTGGTCTCTTCTCCCAATGCTTTCCCCTACCTGCAGTTACCTGTGGTGTCATCCCATGAATAAATAACAGACAATTAATTTGACTCAGCATCTCACTGCTTCCCCAGCAGTGGCTGAAAGGTTTTTACATCATTCTCCTTCCAGATTTCCTCCTGACCCTGTAGTCTCTTGGGTTCCCTGCCAGACATTCCACTGTGATCCCATGTCTCCTGCTGCCAATTCCACTTGGAGGGGAACTTCTTGAGGGTCTCCATGGAGAGCAGAGGACAGTGAGGACAGCCTGGACTGGAGTGTTGGGTGTCAGGAGAACCTGTGCCTTATTTCTCTGCCAGGATGGATGAGCTCAGGGAGCAAAGTCAGGGGATTTCTGAGCCTGGGGATTTCTTGACACAACAGCATGCTGTTGGCACTGGACAATCTGCAGTTTGACTCCTGTCTGAAGGGGAGCAGAGAGGCAACTGAGCACTAGGGCAAGTATTTTATTGACTCCTGGTGAGAACAACCCACAGCTCTGCTCCTCTGGCTCCCAGGTACAGCAAAAAGGTACCTCTGAAGTGCTGTGGAGCTGCTTCAGTGCTGCCATCCTTCATCCCCTTCACCTCCTGAGCTCTGTGCTGGGAGGTTCTGCCTCCTTTAATTGCCAGAGGTGCTTTTGCTTTCCCGTGTCACATTAAAGCCATGCAAATAGTTTCTATAGCAACAGGTGTCTTTGCTTAGCTCTGACGCAAAATGCTGAAAGGTCTTTGTCATTGTCTTCATCCAATGCTGATTTTTTTCTTTATTAACTCTTTTTGTGAAGACAAAGGGCAAAAAATTGAGCCTGAATTGTTTGAGGAGTTAACTTGCAGCACAGGTGACTGGCCAGTTTCTGAAGTTTCTATACCAGGGACTGAACTTTGTGCTGAAGGAAAAAATCAGCTGGAATAATCTAGAGAGCACCCTGACTGTACAAAACATGCACTCAAGCTAGGGAAGCAGGGTAGGATGAAAGTCCAGGAAAAGGGGCATGAATTTGTCACCAGCTTTGCTTCTGGGTAGGTTAATCTGAGGCTGTTTCCTCTTCTGACCTTTCAGCTCTGTTAAACTCCCCAAACACGTGCTGCAGGATTCAGGCTGAGCTTGTCTGGGGCCTGTTTTGATGCTGCTGCAAAAGGAATGACTTTAAAAAAAATAATAATAAAAGACAGACAACGTTGCCTGAAGTGGTTCTGCCTCCCTGCACTTGGTGTTTGAGTCCCTGACACAGAAGTCCCTCCCGTGTGATTACTGCAAACAACTGCTGTGGTGGGACATGGGTGGAAACAACTGTGACAAGATGCTCTGCTGCCTCCTCTTGCCAGCACAAGGCTTGGATTCCCCAGGGGAGGAAGGGGGGTGGGCAGGCTCCAAACCAGGCTTATTTTCAGGAGAAGTGAAGTGTGAGCAGCACAGGGGTGACTGGGGCTCTCAGCACCAAGGTGGGGGCCTTCATTCCCATTTTGTGTCACTTTTGATGCCCTGGCAGCTGTGGAGGAGTTACTGGAGGGGCTGCACTAAGCCTGTTTTCCTCCTTTGTTGGGTCCTGGCCCTTCTTCTGAAGGAGTGACTGATGGTGGCAAAATCCTGGCTGCAGACACCACTGCAGGAGCTGTGCAGCTGAGCAGGGATCACCTGTGACCTGGCTGCAATTTATTAAATAAATCTGAGTTGCAAAAAGGGCACGACCGCTGCAAACAGAGCCTGGAGCAGCTCTGTGGTTGCGTTCCTGACACACAGATCTGTTCTCTGGGGTGCCTTAAAACTGGCTGTGAGGGGGCACTGATCACACTGCTGTGACTCTGGGCTCTGGTTTGAGGGGGTGTGGAAGAAAGTTGGATGACCTTTGTGTTCCTCTTTCAGCTGGTGGAAGGATGCCTTTTGTTCCTGAAGTTGCCTGTGTGGTACTTCCCAGGTGGCTCAAACTCCTCGGTGGCTGAGTTGACACAACAGCATCCATCCCAGTAACAGGTTCTTTCAAGAAACCTCCTAAGGCTCTATTCCTGTGTCTTTTATCCCTCAATAAGTGTGTGTATGCACACACACGAGGTTTCCACGGTTGGAGCACCTTGGCTTTGTGCTGTGTCACCCATTCCTGCAACTCCTAATGAGAATTTGGCCCTTTCTGGCTGTTCTGAGTGCACTGATGTAAATCCTGATGTGCCCACGGGCTCAGAGGTGCTCCTGGCGAGGTGGGCTGGTGGCAGCAGCACTCACCCTGGAGCTGCTCCCTGGATCTGTTTGCTTTAATAACCTCGGTGGAGTGGGAGGTTTTGTGGAACCGCTGTTTGCCTTTCTGCTTGTTGAGCTGGCATAGAGGGGGCTGCAGGAGGGGGCTGAGAACCCCTTCCCTCTGCTCTGAGCCTGCCATTTGTTATAAATCACCACCCGGAATGACCAAGTCACTCAGCAAAAAAGGGTAGTTTTAATTGTGTAGGTAATGAAAATTCCAGAGTCAAAAAGGCAGCTCTGGGTGCAGCACAGAGTCACCACCCTGTCATTAACACCCCGACAGAGCTCCCAGGCTCTGCTTATAGACAGTCAGAACACACAGATTCTTTAGTTCTGGTTAAATGATTGCCTTTTAAGTATTGTCGTCTGACTCTGTGTGGTGCTTCTTGGTAATCGTGGGTCAGGCAGGACTGTGATATTCTTAGTTTAAACTTTTACTTGAGAGGCTCTGTTGCTTAAGTTCTCTCTCTCTGGTCTGGGGGTACTTCCCTCCTTATCTTGATTGGTCTGTGTCCCTATTGTGTTGAGGTCCCCGGCTTAATCTTCATTGAAGTTGTATCTCTCTTGTATCAAAAGGCTGCTCAGTCATTAACTTTGGCTTTCTTCTTTTACCCCCTTCTTATATGTTAAACCAAGTTCATGTCTTGCTTTTAGTTGCTAAATCTTCACGGCATATTCCCCAACACCCAGATGTCCAATATTCAAAGCTTTCAGAATCCCATTGAATAATTTGGCAAGCCATACAATGTACTTCATTATATTTTTGACACGAATTAAGCCTGTATTTCTCACACCATTCCAGCCTGAGTTCGTGGCTGCCCAACCCCTCGGTGCTCCCCGCGTAACCAAACCCCTCTCCAAGCGGTGCTTGGGGTGTAAACCAGGCTCTGAAATTTGGAGAACACAATCACGGTGCCTTTCCAGAGCCTCTCCCGTGCCCACTGCTCTTGCTCCCCGACCCCATCCAGAGCCTGCCTGGGGTCCAGCCTGTTTGCCAGCCCCTCCCAGGAGAGGACACGGCCGCAGTTTCCAGGGTTACCCGTGTGGTGCTGAGAGCAGGCAGGAAATTAAAGCGCTCTGCGATGGCGATGCCTTATCAGCAGCAGATGGTGGCCACGAGGTGGACGTGTGTGTGTGGTGAGTCTGGGGAAGGCATCGAGGTGAGGGGAGCAGGCACTGCCTTTGGGTTTGTGTCATCGAGTGATGGAGAGCAGCCCCGGAGTGCTCTGCTTCCCCTTCTGCCCGTGGTTTCCTGGAAGGACTTCCGAGGAGTCGCTGTGGCTTCAAGCTGAGTGGTTTGCAGAGTTCTGTTGTGGAATAAAACCCCAACAATCCGGTGAGGTTATATTGGAATAGAAAACCACTTGACAACGAAGGAGTTAACAGGGAGATCGAGGAGACCTTGGGAGAAGCCTGAGTGGACATCTCTTGACAGATAAAGGGCTGCAAAACTCTGTCACCTCCCTGTCTCCAAGGTGTATGAAACTGCCTCGACTTTGGGGATACACCCTGAGCCTCGAAGAGGACTCCATTGTGTTTCCAACACGTGTCCATTACCATATGTCTCTCCATAGTTAATAGTGTGTTATCTCCTGGTTATGGCATCTCCTCCCAATGTTATGACATCTCCCTTGTTTAGCATGAGTCAAACCCTGAGATGAATATTCATTTGCTGACCATATATGTTGTATGTTGTAGCTTCAATAAAATGTTCCTGTATGACCCCCCACTACTGGGGACCGTGCCAGACTGCTACAAGGTTAGAGAGAGGTCTGTTTATTCCAGGCCCAGGGGGGATCACTCCTCCAAAAACATGCACCCCTGGTTGAGTTAACAAAGGGTTTAGATGCAACTGAGTTATACATATTCATTTTTCTTTTATGCATAAACATTATTTCCTTATAGAAGGCGGGGTTATTATAATGAGCCTCAGGAACTGATTCCCATTCTCTCCACCCTGTGCTGCTGCTTCTTGCCCGTGCGCTGTTCCTCCTGGGAATTCAGGGTGGGGGTCTTTGGTGGTCTTTGGGGATGAAGGACTCAGTCTTCCTCCTGTGAACTTTTTACCTTTTGCTCAAAACCGGTCCAAACCAGTCTTGTTGGCAACTGTAACTGGTCTAATTGGACTTATCTTGTTCTTTTGACATGTTTTCTGATTTATCATCGGGTATCCTGGCTGTTTTAACTGGTCTAAGAAGTCCTGGGCCTCTTGGCATGGCCCTTTCAAGGACACTGTATGAGTTTTGCTGCAGTGAATTTCATCCTACTAAGGAAATTCTATGATAAGTATAAAAGCATAGAAAACAAGCATCATCATAAGCCCCAGGTAAATTATTAAGGTAAATAAACATAAACTAAATAGGCATAAACAAAATGAGCATAAGCAAACAAAATAAGCATCATCAGTCCCAAGTAAAATAAGCATAGGCTCCCCTTTCCCTTCCCCCTCATCACTTTGTCCTTATCAGCTCATCTGTACAGTGGGTTTTCTTCCGGCAATTTGCTCTCCCTGATCTCTCTCATGTACAGCTTTTCTCTCTTGTCCTTCAGAAGGCTTGGTCTTCTACCTTGAGACCAATCTACTTTTGGCCTCCCTGAGCACGGTCCAGTCTTTGTGGAGGCCACAGCGATCTGCTGTAACCCGTGCCAGGGTTGCTTGGACCTCCTAAATGGGGAAAATCACCTGAGGATCTATTCTGCTGAGCTCTGAGAGCAGCAAAGTGTCAAATTTCACGTTCCTTTCCTTACCGAGCCGTCTCTTCTTCCTTCTCTGTCTCTGTGGGTTTCTCCACCTCGGTCTTCTGTTAAGCCTGAGGTGCAGACTGAGGCTGGAGCGTGCATCCTTCTGCTTCCAGCTCCGGGCAGCCAGGCTCTGCCCAGGCTGTGGGCACAGGTCTGCCTCTGCCCCTGGTGTGTGCCTAAGCAGCTGCACTTCAGGATGAAATAAGAACATTTTATTTGCATGCCAAGCCTCCTTGGAGATAGTGATGCTGGTGTTGAGGTGTTTGAAGAAACCACTGTGGTGGCTTAGCCCTTTTCCTGCCTCAGGCTCAGCTTTGCTTGTGAGTGCATTAATGGGACCCCACTTTGAGATGTGCTCTGCTCCTTATTTTAATCAGCTCTAGTCTCAGTTGTTCTTAAGATGTTGGTAATTCTGAGAAGACTAGACTTGTTTTAACCTTTACTCAAGCTGTTCTTTAAACAAAACACTGCAGGCTGACTTCTGGTGCAGCGTAAGTGTGTGATCACATGCAAATCAAAACACACTAGTGATGTACCTCCTCATTTGCATCCCATTTATCTTAACCCTAAAATCTGTAGCCCTGAGAGAGCTGTCCCTTGCCACAAGCTTTCTCAGGAGCCCACCATGCTTGTACATTTATTTATTTATTTTAATGCAAGTGTTTAATTTCAGGTGTTTAATTTCAGATGTTCTGAATGACGCCATCTTCGACGAAGATCACGACGAGATGGTGATTGTGAAGGACATAGACATGTTCTCATTGTGTGAGCACCACCTCGTTCCATTTGTTGGAAAGGTAACTCTTCCTCCCAGGACAAATGTGGGAATACACAATGAAAGACCTAAAGTGCATGTTAAAAGACTTGGTAGCTGCAACTACAAAGCTTTTAAGGCCCTAAGTCTTTTCTGCTCTTGGCTACGGTTCTGGAAGTTAATCTTCAGAATACAAATAAGGAAGACCTCCTTAATAGGAGTTTTATTTGAATTTAAGCTGCTGAAAGATAACTCTCAAACTTCCCTGCTCTAAATAATCTAATGGTTTCTGACATTTCATATCAAAGCTCTGCTCCATGAAGCAGCAGCAAGCCTTGAGGGCAGACACCTTGATATTAAAGCAGCTCACCCTGCACGCTGTCTCTGTCCCGGATTTAGCTCCTGGCTCGGAGCTGTCTGGTGCACAATCCTCTCTGAAACCATCTGTGAGCAGAACAAACTCATTAGCAGCCCTGTCTTAATTATGTGAGTCGGGTCAGGGAGAGGGGGGCCAAAACTGACGGGCAGGAGGCTGCTTAATTTGGGATTGCTGGGGAAGGGGCTGGTGTTTCAGGGGGGGTTGGAATTGTCATGGCCACAACTTCAAGACGAAAATAAATGCTCTCCAGTCAACCTCTGTGAATGTGATGAAGAGTTCTGGGTGAGCAGTTCTGCTGCAGATCTCAGCCTCTTCACTCCCTTACCAACAGGGAAGGATGGAGCTCAGGCTGGTCCATCTGTTACCATAAGGTACTCACAGGCCTGAGAGTGCTTGTGTTGTCTATAAAATTCATATTTTCCAGGCAAACTGTCTCCCAGAAATAAAATACCAGAACAGGAACCAGTGGTTGTATCTGAGTCAACTCAGTTTAATCTGCTTTATTTCCTCACTGTTAGTATTTTATCCTGGAAAACAGGATAACTTGTTTGGAGAAATCCCCTCCCAAACACCAGATGGGTCCTGCTCAATGACTTGGTAATGCCTCTGGATAGTCTCAGCCCAACCATTCCCCTGGTGGGTCCCTCAAACAGGCTGCAAACGTTGGTTTGTGCCACTGTTGTGACCCACAGGTCTTGTGTTTGCAGTTCTGCCTCAAAGGGAGTCAAGAAACTTGTCAAAACCCGGGGAATGGGATTCAGAGCTGATTTCCAAGCGAGGTCTCTTGCTTTGGCTGAGATGTTTCATGTCTCCTCAGGTGTCGGTGGGTTGATTTACCCAACAGAAGTGATGGGAAAGAGCAAGTTAGCCAGGTGGTCAGTGTTCTGTGGTGGCCCTGGCTGCAGGGACAGCAGCAGAACCTTCTGAGGTGGGGTCTGCAGGCAGTGCTGGGACAGGATCCCCTCCCAGCACTCCCCTCCCAGCACTCCCCTCTCTATCTTGGCTCGTTGTTCAAGTCTCTGACCCAGAGGCACAAGTGCTGGTTCACAACCTGCCTGCAAACCCACTGGAATTCAGTGGGTGGCTTTCTAAAGAGGGGGATCTAAATGCTTTTGTCCTGCCTTAATATCTGAGCACTCTTCTACTAAAGTTATTCCAATTTAGTGCAGCTGCGTGTTCAGTAAATCCGTATTCGAGCAGGATGGAAGTTAATCATCAGTGACTGATGGCATTGCTAAAGCAGGAAAAATAAATCAGTCAGTGCAGCCTGATTTTGGTGGCAAATACTTCTTTCCATCAGCGCTTTAACTGGAAGTAAAGTACAGTCCCTCTTCCTTCTGCTCCCTAAGCCCATTTCAGGCCTTGAAAGAAAAGCATGTGTGTTCTGTGCTGTGGCAGACTGCCCTCTGCACCCAAATGTAGCACCACTCCAGAACATTCCTGAGCCTTGCACCACAAGCCTTGACTCTTGAAGAGTTGGGATTTTTCTCCCCCTTGGAAAACTCACCTGTTCTTCTCCAGGACACTCCCTCTCAACTGCTAACTCCAGTTTCCAGGCTTGCAAGGTGGCACGTCCCTCCCCCACACTGAGACTCCTGGACTCTTCCAGAGGGAGTTCTGGGGTAATTGCACATCTCAGTGTCTGTGCAGGAGTTTGACATTCCTTTTGGGACTCCTTTTGGGGTGTGGTTTTGCTGCTGTTCATGGTTGTTCTCCTCTGCCTAGGTACACATTGGGTATCTTCCTAACAAACAAGTGCTTGGCCTCAGCAAACTTGCCAGGTAAGTGTCCCTGGAATGAAAGTGATGCTAATTTGTAGAAAGGATTCCAGGCTGGGCTAACAGTGTTCATCTTCTTAATGTGCTCTCCCTGTAAGGCTCAGCCCCCTCTGTGTCCTGGATTTGGATTCAGACCAATCCTCAGCACTGTTTTCCATGGAGGGGACAGTCTTGGAGCTGTGTGTTCATTCACACCAGTGACTGTGCCAGTTCCTCCAAAGCTTTGGCGTCTGCAGGGAGCAAAGACACGGGAATTTGGTCATGTTCTAAGGCAAAGAACAAGGGAATTTGGTCATGTTCTAAGGCAAGCCACAAGAGCCAGTGGGGATCTCCAGATATTTACTACTAATGTGACTTACTGATAAGAAAAAAAAGAATCTGAAAGTTTCAAACTGTAAATGAACACATTTTATTGATATAAATTGGATCTAAAACTTTCATGTCTTAGCTGACTCGTCAGCTAAATTTGGCATTTCTTTCTTTCACTGGAGACCTGCTGAGCTCAGTGGGGTAGATTTTATAGATAAAGTTCAGCCTAAGAAAAAAACCAATTGTGATACACTTGAAAAATCCATTTGTTATGTAAAATAGTTGGGGTTTTTTCCCTCAATAAGTGCCCTTGGATCAGCTGTTGCACTGAATCTTGTTATGGAATGACACTTTCCAGCTCTGATGGGAAGAGGCTGGTGGATCCCTCCAATAAGCAAAGTATTGAGGCCCAGGGTGAAAGAGTCTCTTGAGAAACAAGTCTAAAACTTTGGCTGTAGCTCAGACAGACCACATAGGTTTTTGCTTATGCTTTCCCTGATAGGGCTGTTAATCCTGCTGTAGCTCCAATAACACTAATGAGAATTAGCCTTGTAAATCTGCTTGCCTGCTGGCTTTTCTTAGCAGGCAAAAAATGTGGAGGCTATGACAGTAAAATGTCGTCGAGTGAGCCAGCTCTGCTCCATGCTCTGCTTGCACAGCAGGGAGTGAGGTGGGAAGTGGAAGGGCCTTTGGAGGTCACAGCTTTGCTCATATTCCTTATGAGCATCTCTATCTCTTCAGCAAGGCCTGGAGAGTGGGCTTTGCTCTGGTTGAAAGGCTAAAATGGGCTGTTCAGGGTGTAAATATTTTTCCTATGTGTGGTGGTTTTCACCTGGTCTCCACCCAAACCTCCAGGTCCCCCCCCTTTCCCAGGGGGAAGGGAAAAGGTGAGAAAAAAAACCAGCTGAGAGATAATGGCAAAACAAACTCAGAGTAGCTAAATACTTACATTTATTGCTAACAAGGTAAGAACTAAAACTAAAAGTAATAAAACTAAAAAATAAGAAATAAATAAGTGCCAAGAACACCCCTCTCCTCCCACCCCTCCCTCCCTCCAGCAGTTCCAGGGAGCAGGGAATGGGAGGTTTGCAGGTGGGTGTTGTTGCTGCCATTGCTCTTGTCCTGGGGGTCACTCCATGGGGGGCAGTCGGGTCTCTGCCCCCCGATGGGCTCCGTGGGCTGCAGGGGGACAACCTGCTCCCCCACGGTCCTGCCCACGGGCTGCAGGGGGGCCACAGCTCTGAGTCCTTCCCCTGCTCCCCTGGGGTCCCTCCCACGGGGGACAGTCCTCAAGAGACTCTCCAACGTGAGTCCATCCCCCGGGCAACACTTCTACTGGGGGAAAAACCTGCTCCAGGTGGGTCTCCTTCTCCAGGAGTCCTGGCTGCAAGTCTCTGCCAGGATCTCGCTCCATCCTGGGCCTCCCACAGGACAACAGCTCCTTCTGCATCCACCTGCTCCTCCAGGGGCTGCAGGGGGGTCTGTGCACCCTGATGGATCTCCACGGGCTGCAGGGAGAGGGGGCAGGAATAGCTTTCAGTCCTTCCCCCCACCCTGCTCCAGTGTGGGGTCCCTCCTTCTCCTCCTGCTCCCACCTTGGTCTCTGTGTTGTTCTCTCATGGCTGGAATTCCCAACTGCCCCACACTCCTAATTCTTAACTCTGTTCTCCCAGAGCTGGGACTGGGATTCTTCATTGGCCCAACTCTGTCCCCCAGCAGTAGGTCCCTCCTGGCCCTGGCTGTCCTTGGCTCCACAGAACAGGAGAAGCTCCTGGCAGCTTCTGACAGAAACCATCCTGGGAGCCCCCCTGCTACTAAAATTCAGCTCCAGAAACCCCTGACACTGTGGCTGTGCAGAGCTGCTGGAACTGTGGGTTCTGAGCTGCCAGCGCTGCACTTGGAGGGCAGGAGGCTTTGCCTTCTGTATCTGCTCCTGCTTGGGGATGTGTCTGGGAGGCAGCTCATGGCTGGGTTTGTGCAATGCCTGGATCTTCCAGTGGTGCAGGGGTTTGGGGGTTTTTTTGGAGCTGGATTTCTGAAGGAAACATCCATCCTGAAGAGGCTGTCCATAGCAGGTGGCTTCATTTCTGCAGGGCTTGAATGCAGGATTAAGGATCACACTGGAAAGGTGCATTGTTGGTTTGTGCTTATTCTGGTTACCTCTCAACTGGAGATGTGAAAGGGACCTCAAAACACCTTGCAGTGATTTTGTTTGTTTCTTAATTCAAGTGGCAACGTGATGCTCCAAGTGTACAATTTTGCTCCTATTTATTTTCAGTGTAAAAACCTGCATTAATAAGTCCAGACTTGCATTTCTACTTGAAAGGTTAGATCCTTCCCCTTTCTCAAGTTAGGGTAAAACTCTCCCATACTCTGCAGTCATGAAAAGATTAGTTTCTTGTGTAACAAAATGTTCTCAGCCCTCACTTTTGGGTGCTTACCCTGAGGAGGTTGGTGGGGCAGATCATGCCTGTCCTGTATAATGCAACCAGTGTTCAGGCACAGATTTATGAGGCTGTTGGTGCTCTGGGCCTAATCTTTCATAATAGGATTAGTCTCCTGTGGGAAGTTTCTGGAGTTGTGACTGACCTGTGTTCACTAAACAAACATCTTTCTCTGGATTTTAAGCTCAGGCTTGAAACTGGTCTTGCAAATGGCTGTTTTTACAGAAACATGCTGTTAGAACTTCTCGTATGCAACACCAGTGCAAGAACACCCGAGCCATCAGCGTGTTCCCTATCCATATGTTTAATCTAAATTATGCTGGAACAGCTCTAACACAACAACTCCATTGCTGGAGGGGACTCTCTGCATTTAATTCTCTCTCCAGAACAGCAGGAGAGTGTCACTGTCAGAGATGTTTCTCCTAAGTGGTGCCTCAGGCTGCCAGCTGGTGTCTGCTGTGTGTCTGCTCTGACCAGACGGCACCAAAGCTCGCTATGGCAACTCCTTCCCGTGGCCACTCGGTGTGTAATTAAGCATTTGAGGTTGGCATGAGCAGCCCTTGGAGCTGCAGAGCAGCTCTATGAGTTTTCTCCAAAGTGTGGGTTCTGGTGCAGCATTGGGAAGTGGGGATTGTGTCCCTTTCATTGCCCACCGAGGGCTCAGGTTTGAAGTGGTGCTGGAGGGGGGAGCATTGAGGTGATCCTTGCACTGAGAAGCTGAGGATGGGGGGAGATCTGGGTGGAGAGTGTCTGTTTTAAATAAAACCAATTCTGACTCATTGTTCTTAGTTAAATTTGTGGTTCAGTGCAAGAATCCAAGCCATCTCTTGCCTGATTTCAGAAGCCTCCTGGGAAGGCCAGTATCTGACTGGTCCCTAAAGCAGCATTTGGCTCAGACTGAAGCCCAAGGAGGTGCTCTGACCTCGGGGCAGGGATTAGTTCTCAGGGAGCCTTTGGACACTGATTCCCTCACAACTCTGTGATGCAGGTGCTCCAAGGAGTTCCAAATTATCAGCCCACAGATGGAGCTCAAAGGAGAAGCAACAGGTTTGCCCCTCAAACAGCCCCTGGGGCTGCAGGTGAGGGGGAACCTGTGACTAAACACAGGGATGTGCCAAGGGAAGTCCTTGAGGGATGCCAGCCTGGGGCTGGGCAGCAGCAGGAGCTTGCATGGATTCCCAGGAGGGACATGGAGCTGTGCAGGGATAGGGTCAAGGTGATTGTGAAGGTCAGATGGGAACGACCATGACATTGTTTTCCTTCCTCCTGTAGGATTGTGGAAATATACAGTAGAAGATTACAAGGTAAGCATGGAATTTTGGGGTTGTTGTGGGCACTGCTCTCTGAACCAGCACAGGGGCTGGGAATTGTAGGTGATCTGTAGCTGTGCAAGTTTGGGTGGAGGAAAATGCCCCTTTCTCACCTGTCCTCATACTTAGCCCCTGCACTTCCAGCAAAGGACAATACCTGCCTCTGGAAGCAGGTGGAGGCAGTGACTGATTCCAAGGATGAACATGCTACAAGGTGGAGCTGCCAGGAACAACTAAACTTGCTGGATGCTGCTGGGGATGAACTGTCCTACTGAGATTTGGAGAGATGCCTTTGAGAATTCTTGTCTGAGGCAATGAAGCAAGAGCTGCCCCATCCCTGCCCCACTGCCCCCGGGAAGGGGAGGGAGCTTTGGGATCCAAAGCCTTGGGCTGGGCTCAGCCTGCTCTGTCCTGAGGCTAAATTTGGCCCATTCTAGGGGACAGAAATCTTAGTGGCCATCAGACTGGTGCATAGAGGGTGCTGGAGCTGCAGGAAGTAAAGCTTTGCAGGACAAAAAAAATGAGCAAGAGTCTTTTTCTCCATTTCCTTTACTGGAAAAGACAAATTGTGTGTGTGTGATAAATCCTGCAGCAGTGAAGTTGGGAGCTGCAAGAAAACAGGGAGGCAAGAAAATCCAACTACACAATAGGAAGATGGAAGGGCTGCCATAACACACCCCTGGCATGCAATTCCTGCAGAGGTGGGATGCAAAGTGACTCCCAATATAAACAAGCAAATAAAAAGGTCTCCTTCAAAATATAAACAGGATGGAGGGGGCTTGGAGCAACCTGGTCCTAGTGGAAGGTGGGGGAGGTTGGAACGGGGGTGGCCTTGAAGGTGCCTTCCAACCCTGATCATTCCGGGAGCAACCTTGTCTAGTGGAAGGAGGGGGAGGTTGGAATGGGGTGGCCTTGAAGGTGCCTTCCAAGCCTGATCATTTTGGGATTTTCTGCTCCTGAGCTGCGTGTTGTGTTTGCAGTCCAGGAGCGGCTCACCAAGCAGATCGCCATCGCCATCACCGAAGCCTTACAGCCCGCGGGGGTCGGCGTCGTCGTGGAGGCCACGTGAGTCACCCAGGGATGGGGGGGGTCCTGGGGGTGGTCCCGTGGGGGATCCTGGTCCTGCACGATCCCAGGGTGACTCTGTGCCCTGCTTGGTTACGAGGCAGAGAGAGTAATAATTCATGATAATAAAGCAGAATAATCCTGGTCCGTCCAGTGAAGTGTCCCCGGTGTGTTGGAGCCACTCGGAACGGGATCCTCTGCAGGGTGGAGCTGTCCCCCTTGCCCTGGATCCACACACCTTCTGCTTCCTCAGGCATGTCCCTGTGGCCAGAGTGCCCCCTGGAGAGGTGGGGTTTTCCTGGGATCAGGCAGTGCTCAGAGGGTGGGAATGTGACCCTTCTCCTACAGCCTGTTCCACAGGTGGGAATATCCCAGGAATATTCCCTTATTCCTGTTCCAAAGGTGGGAATATCCCCCGAATCCTGTTCCACAGGTGGGAATATCCGCCCAGTCCTGTTCCACAGGTGGGAATATCCCAGGAATATCCCCCCATTCCTGTTCCACAGGTGGGAATATCCCAGGAATATTCCCTTATTCCTGTTCCAAAGGTGGGAATATCCCCCCAGTCCTGTTCCACAGGTGGGAATATCCCGGGAATATCCCTCCAGTCCTGTTCCACAGGTGGGAATATCCCCTTATTCCTGTTCCAAAGGTGGGAATATCCTGGGAATATCCCCCCAGTCCTGACCCCTCAGCATTCCCAGTCCTGTTCCAAAGGTGGAAATATCCCGGGAATATCCTCCCCCATTCCTCACTCCAGGAATTCCCCAACCCCTCAGAATTCCCATTCCAGTGGAGGTTCTGTAACACCTCCCCGGAGCCGAGCGTGACCGTGTCAGAAACACCTCTCCCAGTGGGATTATCCTTTCCCGGGATTATCCTTTCCCGAGAACATTCCTGACGCGTTGCCTCCCCTCTCCTCTCTCCTAGGCACATGTGCATGGTAATGCGTGGGGTACAGAAAATGAACAGTAAAACAGTGACCAGCACAATGCTGGGCGTGTTCCGGGAGGACCCAAAGACCCGGGAAGAATTCCTGACGCTCATCAGGAGCTGAAACTGTCCCTCGGAGCGCTCCCTGGGGGCTTCTGTCCCGTGTCGCTGGTTGTGCTTGTCCCCACACCCGACTTCCCAAACTAAATCGTTGTGAATTGTTGTCGTGGTCTTTGTGCAGTGGAAGACTCCCGGTGGAGGAAGGAAAAGGTGGCCCTGAAGGGCGCTCCTGCTTTTCCAGGGATGCCACAGCGTGGCAGGCTACAGAGAGGGGCTTGGGAAGGTGTTCCCACCCCTAATGCAGAATATCCCACTGTCAGGAGAGCAGTGGGGTCTGGGAGAGAAATGGGTATTTAGGGAATTCATTGGTGTTTAT
This sequence comes from Formicarius rufipectus, assembly GCA_013399695.1. Classification (NCBI taxonomy): domain Eukaryota; kingdom Metazoa; phylum Chordata; class Aves; order Passeriformes; family Formicariidae; genus Formicarius; species Formicarius rufipectus. The sequence continues at coordinate 59,033 of VXAU01000625.1, forward strand.
TGGAATAAATGTGGAGCAGCACAGGAAACACCTGAAAGGCTCTGGATCCTTGTGGGATCAGGATTGTCCTGAATTAACTCTACGTTTTATTGCAAGTCCTGCAGTGGCTGTTTCAGTACCTGGGCATGTGTGTTATACCTCTGAGATGTCCCCTCTGGTGTGTTTTATATTCTTGATAGTATTAACCTTCCTCTGTTGTGCTTTTCTTTTTTTGTTTGTTTGTGTGAGAAATGTAACCCCCGTTTTTGCTGTCCTCTTAACATGCAGGGATTTAACTTCTGAGTCATTTGAGGCACAGTCTTAGTACAAAGGGGTTTAAACACCTTTTTCTCCGTGCCTCACAATGTCTGACCACTTGAACTGTCAGTTTCTTACTGTTTTTAAAGAAACTTTAATAGAAGAGAGAGAGAGGAAAAAAATCCCACAGAGTCTGTCTGAAAAGTGCTAAGGTATCCAAAGAGATTTTTAATGGTATTTATATCTTGAACTTTTCTTCTTGGATTAGACCGAGAAGATAAAACCAGTCTGACTCTTTGAAAAGGAAGATTTTAAGCATCTCATCGATGCAGGACCAAAGGTGAGCACAAAATCCCGAGCACAGCACACGGTACCTCCCCTGTTTGCTGCCAGGTCGGGTCATTCCGGGCCAGAGGGACCTGGAATGACAACTCCTTTCGTAAGAGCAGTGGAGAAAAGCATTTCCAGGGCCACCAAAACGAATTAAACCACATTTTCTCAGTGGATGTGGCAACCTCTGTATGGGGGTACAAAAAGTTTCGGCCCCGGCTGGATTTCCACTTTGTTACAGCTTTAATGGGCGTTTTGTAACTCTTAATTGGGACAAGATGAGGTGCAAATGAAAACCACCCTTCCCACCCCAAGCAGGGCAGGCAAAGCTTGCACAAGAGATGTCAGCCGGGCTCCTGGTGGTGGCCACGGGTTCCCACAGCTCAGCTTTGCTCCGTGTCGAGCCGAGGTGTCCCATAAAGGCAATTCCTGCTCTGGCCAAGTCCATCTTACCAACATTCCAGTCTCTTCCTCCAACCCCGTGTTGGAAACAAAGTGAAAATCACGTCTGGCCACTTGTGCCTGAGGAACTTTCTCAAGAAGAACGAGCTCATGTGTTTCATTACAGTAATTTTACCTTCACTGGTCACGTGAAGAAAAATATTTGATGTGATTGGAAAAATCTTTTGTAACATCCTCGGGGCTGGATTCTGTAGGATTAGGTGCTGTAACAGTGTTTGTCTGCTGGTGTAAACAGGCTCTGCTGCACCCTGATAAAACACACTCAGCTCTGTGGCATTTGTTTTCCTGGAACTGCCACTTTTCACTTCACTGTTGTTTCAGATATCCAGCTGAAAAGCCTTAAATCCTTCTTGCCTGAAGTTCAGAGTAAAACTCTCTTTTTAGCTCAGCAGGAAGGACATTGGGTGGACCAAAGGGGCCTGCACTTGTACACCTGTTTCTCCTTCCTTGTTTTGCTTTGGAAATTAAAACCTCTGTAAAACCCTCTTGCTCCTGAGGTACCGAAAAAGTTGAGTTTTAACCACTTATCTCTCTGCAGGATAAAGTTCCTGTTGCACCACTGCTGGTTTTTATTCCCATGTGACCTGCAGCCCTTCAAACACACCTCTCTCCACCCGTGGCCTTGGATTTTGTTCACATTTTTTGTTGTTGTAAGACTCGGTGTGTTTTTTGGCTGTTCAAATACAGGAGCTTTAACTACCCCAGTGTGTAAATATGTACAGGACACCCAGACCACTTGTTCTGCACCAACCCATTGTCTCTGCCCCATTAAAGCCCAGTGTTCTCCTTTGGAGTTGGGAGCATCCTTGGGGGCTTGGAGGTGGGGGCATCATGCAAGGAAGGGGCATGAGCTGTGTCTCCTCAGGTGCAGGTTGTTTCTGCACCAGCAGGTGAGATGTTGGGCTGCTCCTCTGGGGCTGGGGCTGTTGTTATCCCCATATGTGGCATCAAAAGATTTGGGGTCACTTTTGTCCTTGGAGCCGGAGGAATCACCAGCAAACACGTGGGGAAGGGACAGGTGGGTGGGAAGGGACAGTGGCTGCTCCTCATGTGGAGCTGCTGTGGGTTTCTAGTCCTCCTTGAGCTGTCCTGCATCCCTCACCGTGCTGGACTGAGGAAACACCTGGTTCCTGGCCAGATGTTCAAATTGCTTGAGCAAATAAACCCTCCCAGCAGGTGTGAGAGGAGACCCCCGAGGTGAAGGCACAGTTGGGTCACCCCATGGTGCACAGGGATGAGCTCAGCCTGAGCCAGCAGGAGCTGAAGGGCAGGGACAGCCTGTCCCAGAGACATCCCTGCTGTCCTCCAGCCTCCCAGGATGCAGAGATTGTGCTGAGATTCAGGGAAAAACCCTCTGAAATGGATGGATCCAGATTCCTGAGGAGCACTGCAGCCCGAGGGGACTGCAGGGGCTGTGTGTGGGGGTGTTCTCTGTGGCAATCAGACATGGAGAAGGGATAATTAATTAGAGCCCCTCTAGTCCTTTGACCTTTCTTTTTTTTTTTGTTTTGTTTTGTTTTCCAAATGGTCTGTCCTATTTGGAAACACTCCCCCTGGGAGCCCCCAGGAGCATTGGCAGGAATTGGCTTTGTTGTGACGCTGAGTTACTTCAGTCCTTCTCACAGCTGTGTTGTGGTGGGAAAGGGCCTGTTTGTGAGAACTTGTGCAAGAAATAATCCCCTGCCTCCTTATTTTGATTTATTTATTTATTTTTAGGTGTGGGATTGAGAAGGAGCTTCCCTGCTTCTGTGATCATGAGAAAATCTGTTTTCATTGGAGTGAAAAAACACTCGGTGTTTACAGCTAAAAAAACAAAACCCCAAACCCAAAGAGAAGACCCAAATCCATAAAAGAACCACAACCTGTTAGTCAGGTGACATCTCCCCATTCCCAACCTGCCCCATCTCCCAGGATTCCACCTGCTTTATCACTTGCTCCCTTCCTTTCCTGACACCCTCCCGTGGCAGGTGTTGCTTATCCATGATTTTCCTCCAGAGTTCCCCCATCTGAGCAACTTCCCTGTGCTCTTTTCTTTTCTGTCACTGTTGTTTCTGTCCCTCCTGAGTGTCTCCCATCATCTCCAGGGGGGTGACTGGCCCAGGAGTCTCCTGCAGTATCCAGCCAGGTGCTGGGAACAGGCTCTTTGGTCCTCACCCCTTGTGTTGCACCTCTGGGTGTGTGTTAATTAGGGATTAATTTAGGTTGGAAAAGTCCCCCTGTTATGCCCTCACTGCCAAGCCCACCACGAGGATTTGGTTCAGGCCCCTTTCCACAGCTGTGGACTCCAAATTAGGCTCTTTCTGGCCAAAACTCAGCCTTCCAGTGACTGAGTGGCACATCTGTCCCAACCTTCCAGCAACTTGGAGTTGCTCCCTGAGCTCAAGCAGCTCATTCCCTGTTCCCTGGTTCCTGCCCCCTCTCTGGAGCACTGTTGGCATTGGGAGAGAGCCCACGAACAGCTGTGCCCTTTGAGCCTTGGCTGAGCCCCTCTGCCCAGCTCCTGGAAATAACTTCTAGGAAAAGCTTTGCCTTCCACTTGTTTTTGAAGCTCCAATTGCAGTTGAGATAAAAAAACCCACAAAAGTTCTTTTTAGTAAGTCTTGGCCTGGGAGGGACAGAAAAGAAATCACAGTGTTCAAAGAAATTTTGCTGAAATGCCCAGAGAATATAATGAGGAGGAATTTTTTTGGGTTTTTTAACAACTTTGTGTTGTTTTTGGTGTTGGGGCTCTGCAGGGGCAGTTTGGGCAGAGTGACCTGGGCCAGGTTACCCATTTGCTCTGCATGGGATTACCATGGGAAATCACAGGCTAAAAACTCACCCAAAGAGAGCCCAACTCACCTGCAGGGACCTGAAAACCATTAAAAAAGTGGCAGGGCAAACCCCAGCCTGGGCTGTGTGAATGCCACCCTGGCAGCAATCCCTGAGGGGTGCCCCCCACCCTCCCTGTGTGCCCTGGCAACCCTCAACCAGCTGCTGGGAGAGGCTGTTTGTGCCTCACCTCCATCCTGCCCTGCCCCTGGGTGCCTGGAAACCTTCTCAGCACCCCGTGGTTCCACCAGGGAAGCTGCCCCTCATCCCACAGCTGGCATTTCCTCAGCTCCCTGGCCCTGGGATGCCCGTGGGAGCCGAGCACTCACCCGTGGGAAGGGGTGGAGGAAGAGTTGCTGCTTCCACCAGGACATGCTGCAGTCCATTGATCCATGAGGAAAGGCAGAATTCCAGAATCCAGGCACTGTCCAGGCTCCTTGGGAGGGTGGGCACGGCCCCAACGCTGCCAGAGCTCCAGAAATGTTTGGGCAGAGCTCTCAGGCACGTGGTGGGATTGTTGGAATTGTCCTGTGCAGGGCCAGGAGCTGGACTTGGTGACCTTTGTGGATCCCTTCCAGCTCAGGGTATTCTGGTTTTGGGGCCGTGTTGGGTGACAGCCTTTGGCTGGGAGGACCCAAATCGTTGCAGGTCCTGAGGGGCTTCACCTCAGGGCTGTGCTCACCTTCTCTACAACCCCCTGAAGGGAGGTTAAGCCAGGTGGGGTTGGTCTCTTCTCCCAGGCAGCAGCAACAGGACAAAGGGGCAGGGCTGGAGCTCAGCCAGGGGAAATTGAGGTTGGATATTGGAAAGGAATTCTTTGCAGAGAGAGTGACCAGGCATTGGAATGGCCTGCCCAGAGAGGGGGTGGATCCACCATCCCTGGAGGTTTTGAAACTGAGATTGGACATGGCACTGAGCGCCATGATCTGGGAAAGGGACTGGAGTCGGACCAAGGGTTGGACTCGATGATCTCGGAGGTCTTTTCCAACCCAACCGATTGTGTGATTCTCCATCACTCATCCCTGGGGAGACCAACTGGGAGGGGAAGGGGTGTTGGAGCTGGAGGAAAGAGAAGGATGGGAAAGGTCCTGCAGGGAAGCAGCGGTGGGAGGAGGGAGGGAAGGAGGGAGGGAGGGGTGGCTGTCGGGGCGCTCGCAAATGCTTTGGCTCGGTTGGGTGATGCCCAAGGTCAGGGATGAGCAGAGGGACCGGTCCCGGCAGCGCCTGCCGAGGACACACAGTCTGTGGCTCCCTCTGCCGAGCCCGGCCCCGAGCTCTGCTGCCGCAGTGCAGGAGCAGGAGCTCTCACGGGGCTGGAAATGCTTTTTAGGGAGGCCCGGGGGCCACCCCGATGCCAGACCAGTGGTGTTGGGGTGGGAGAGGGGCACCCAACCCCTCCCCTGCGTCCTGCTGCCTGGGGATGCTGCAAACACCCCCCTGCACCCCCTCTCTGCAGGGCTGGGACTGGTTTGCCCAAAAGCAGGGGCTGCCTGCCAGGATGAATTTATTTTTAATTATTCTGATTTAAAATAGACCAAAAAATCTATTTGCTGGAGAAAAGTGGGGATTTTGGCTAAGCTGGGCAGTGTGTCCTCTGACCAGGCTTGGTCAGCAGGAAGAAAATCATAGGAACACAGAATGGTTTGTGTTGGAAGGGACCTTAAAGGTCACTTCGTTTCAACCTCCTGCCATGAAGGTTTCACTATCCCAGGTTGCTCCAAGCCCCATCCAACCTGGCCTGGGACACTTCCAGGGATCCAGGGGCAGCCACAGCTTCTCTGCCCACCCTCCCAGGGCAGAATTCCTTCCTAACACCCGACCCAAATCTTTCTTCTTTCAGTCTCAGAGCATCCCCCCTGCTGTTCTGCCCCCTCCAGGCACCTCTGCCTGTGCTGGGCTTTGGGTGAAGCCACAGAGCTCTGTGGACATGGGGTGTCCATCCTAATCCCATCCCTTCACCCCCAGGGACCACCCACCCCGTGTGAGTGATGCCACAGCCCCGGGGTGCCCATCCCAGGTGTCCATCGCTGAGCTCTTGGCAGATCTCAGGTTTTTATTTGTTAAAAAAGCAGCTCCTGGAGCTCTCGGTGGTGCTGCCACACACCCGCCTCTGGGAGCTGCACTCCAGCAGGAAAAACCAGCTCCTCAAAGCCTCGGGATGCACCAGCTGCGGGAATTCTCCTCCCTGGAGGCCACGGGAGTGAAGTGCTCGCACTGCTGGCCAGCCCAGGGCTTGCAGGAGCAGCGATCTGGGTGTCCTGGAAGCAGATCCCAGGCTGGCAGGGATCAGCCCCCCCCAGCACCATCCAGCCCCTCCCATGCAGCCACAGCCAACAGGCGTGGGGAATTCATTATTCCTTGAACAATAATTCCTTGAATATTAAATTATTCCTGCTGGTAAAGCCCTCTCTGTCTGGATAACAATCCTCCCTGCAGTGGGAAATCCCTGCCTGCTGCAGCCCAAGGATTGTTCCCTGGGATATTCCCCTCACTGATCAGTGTGAGACACTTCACACCCACACCGGGGGCAGAGCCAGAGGAGCAGGAGCATCCCTTTGGAGGGGACACCTGGTCGGCTCCAGGGCTGGGGCTGCCTCTCCATCACCCTTCAGAATAGGTAGACACAGAGAAGATCCTGTTAACAAGACACTGTGGGGTTATGCAGTTCCTGCTGGGATCACCCCAGCTCAGCAGCTGCTCAGACAGTGGCCACCAGCTCCTGGCTTTGCTCCCAGCTGCTTCTGTGGGGTGGGAAAAGGGGAAGCCCCACACCCCCAGGGCTGGACGGGGCTCAGGTGTGGTGCAATCCGGGGGCACCAGCTGGGGAAGCCTTTGGTGTCAGTAATGGATTCATCCAACAGCTTCTGGCAGCAGGGAAAGGATTTTTTTTCCCTCTTGATTTTGTTTTTTTTAAGCCTCTTTCCAGTTCACCTGCCAGTGGGACCCACAGACTCTCCCCAACCACACGGCTACCATGGACTTGCCCTGGAGCCTTTTCAGCCTCTCCAGCTCCAGTTTTCCATCCTGGTGCTTTTTGCCTTTTCCTTTCCCTTTTCCTTCCCTGTTAGTGCAACAAACCCACACTGTGAGCCCCAGACAGACCTGGACAGAGCAAACTGTTTGTGGAAGGAAATGGCCTTTCTCTGGGATGTAGGGAATGCTGAGCCGTGTCGGGGCTCCCATTCCCACCAGGGGGCTGTGGATGTGGGGGCTCTCCTGGGCACGGAAATCCAGGGAAATGCCATGGCAAATATTCCCCTCCTGGGGTGGCCCTGCCCCAGATGCTCAGGACCATCCTAAATAGAAGGAGCTGGAAGCCGTGGTTTGGAGTGCTTGGCCTCATCAGCCTTTGGGGAGCTCATGAGGAACCTCCCCCCAGGAGGAGCAGCGGATAAAGACTTCACCTAAAGAAGCCTCGTGTCTCCAGGTTCTGCTGCTCGTGGGGGACATGAGCCCCTCCCCTGATGGCTGTGGGAGGACAGACAGCAGGGGCCAGGCCACCGAGGAGGTCTCTGGGGGCTCGTGGTGTTGTGGAGGGACAGGGACACGAGTGCAGGAATGGTCAGGGTGATGATTCAGAGCCTTGGACTGGCCGAGAAAAGCCTGCAGAGCAGGGCTTGGTCAGCCTGGAGAAGTGGAGGCTGAGAAAACAAGAACCAACGAGGGACAGAAGCCACATTCCAGCCCTCAGCACCTCCCACGGCCGAGTCCCTCCTCCAGGTGTCCTTCCCCACCTGCTCCAGCCCAAGGCAGGGCTGAGATGTGCAGCTTTTAAGCCCAGAACGAACCCGGCCTGATCAGCCCACCCCAAAGGTCTCCATGCACACCCCGAGGCCGGGTTGGCTCCTCCGGGTGCTGCTCCAGCCCCAATCCCCGCCGATTTCCAAGGAAAACGCTGTATCCAAACAGCCCCCGGGGCGTGGGCATCCCAAAGGGACGGGGAGGCGGCTGCGGGGCAATGCCAAGGATTTGGGAGCCCTGCCACGGGTTTCTATCGAGACACGGACCCCCCTGTGGAACTGCACAGCTCCTCCCTCTCCCCCACGGGCTGAACACGCATCGAATCGCGGTTTTTTTTGTTGTTAAAGTCTGCCAAGAGGGGGATAAATAAGGAGGCGCCACACCCCAGTGTTACAAAACCTTGTATTAATCATCTCCCTTCACTTTCAATATAGCGCGGGTATGAAAGAAAGCCACGGGGCCGAGTTACACGGGAGGAAATGAGTAATAAATACATCGGAGCGAGTGGAAATCACGAGGGCGTTTCACTGGGAACAACATTGGAAAACTGTACACTTGCAAAGACCGGCATCTCCAAACATTAGTACTTCTTTATATCGGGAAGCTTTTACATGTAACAAACATGCTATTGCCATATATGACCAAAAAAAGGAAATTAAAAAAAAAAGGAAATTAAAATTTAAAAAATAGGCATTGCTCGGCAACATTAACTAGGCAAAAATAGTTCTTTGTGCACTAACTTTGTACAGAAAAACCAGGACGAAAGGCATGCATGGACAAGGAAAGGCTGCCCGGGAACGGCATGCAACAGAAGAGAGGTCAAAGCTCTTTAAAGTCAGCTTACAGTAGGCATAAATACATCAGGGTTATATATATTAATAAGGGAGGAAGTATTCTGTTTAACATTATTAACATTCCTGGTTTTTTTATGTATTTTTCTTTTTTTTCTTTTTTTTTCTTCCTATTCCTCCCAGAGGAATACACATTCACCTTTTAAGTAAAGATAAAGGAATACAAAAAATAAAACTCACTTTGCAAACTCTGATGACTCGTATAAAATCAACTTTAGTGTTACCGTCGCTGTGTGCAAATTATAGACGTCTGCGGGACCCACTTTCCATCAGGCACATTCCGAAAGTCAGCCCCGGGAGAAAAGGCGACAACACAAATGTTCTCCCCCCAAAGGTGCGGGGCCGGCTCGGGGCTGTGCGGGATCGCCCTCCCTGCCCCGCTCCCAACTGCTCCAACTCCTCCCGGGGTTGGGCTGAGCCGGGCGAGCGCAGGGACAGCGCAGCTCCGGCTCGGCCCTGCCCGGGGGGACACTGCTGAAGGACCCAGGGCTGGGGGAGCAGCGGGATGGGGGGACGTTCCCANGGTGGAGCTTTTTTTTTTTAAATTTTTTTTCCTTTTTTTTTCTTTCTATAAATAATTTCTATTTCTTTTCCCTTTAAGCTTCTATCCCTGGAACTTCCCGAACGCAACTGAAGCCACTTTTTTTTCTTTTTGGTTTTACTTAAAAAAAAAAAAACCACAAACAAACAAAAC
>VXAU01000625.1:68243-81988 GCA_013399695.1 Formicarius rufipectus
CAGAAGGGACATGGGGAGGGACGGGGGGGTGAGCTGGGGGGGGTACAAAAAAGAAAGGCACTGCCGCTTTATTACTGAACATTTGACTTCACAGCCTCACTCATGCAACTGGTGGAGCTTTTTTTTTTTAAATTTTTTTTCCTTTTTTTTTCTTTCTATAAATAATTTCTATTTCTTTTCCCTTTAAGCTTCTATCCCTGGAACTTCCCGAACGCAACTGAAGCCACTTTTTTTTCTTTTTGGTTTTACTTAAAAAAAAAAAAACCACAAACAAACAAAACAAGAAACAGCAAACACAACTAAGTTGTTATTAACCTCTACACTGTCAAAGGAAAATAAGCTTTTTTTCTCTTCTTTTTAACAACAAAAAGAAAAAAAAACACAATTGAATTATTTGGTGGTTGTTAATAACAGACATTATCATGGTTCCCAGCCATAGCAAGTTAATACGTAATATATCCAAAATAATCTCTCTGAATAATCAGAAAACCTCCGTGTCCACAGCCAGCGAAGGAATAAATAGAATTTCAGCTCTGTAAATACACTGGAGCCTCCCTGAGGGAGGTTCCTGCTACGGCCCTTCTGTTCACACCTCACAGGCTGGGGGTGCTCGGGGGTGACTCAGGTCCCCAGTGCTGATCCCCCACCTCTCCTCCACCTCCTCACACCTCTTCCCAACCTCCCTGGCTTTCCCTTCTCCACCCTCCCCATCACCCCCTCCTCAATCTCCTTCCTGCTGGGAAGCAGGACAAGGAGCAGCAAACATAAAACATCGCATTTGGCACTTGGGTTTTTGTTTGTTTTGCCTTGTTTTTTTTCTTTTCTCCCAAGAAAAAACTTAAAAACGCTGCATAGCAAAAGGAGTCACACCCCTCCCAGGATCCCCACATCTCCCGGGATCCACACATCTCCCGGGATCCACACATCTCCCAGCCCTGCCGGTGCTCCAGCTCCCCCCCCAGCCCCGCTCCTGCTGGTCCCGGCACACGCTGCTGCCCCTTCGGGTCCCAATTGGCAATATTGCTGCAATGCATCACCTCCCTTCATTAATTAATTTTGCATTTGTTATTACTCCATCCGAGGGCTCTGAGCAGCACCAGCCCACACTGACCTCTTTAACACCAAATTTAGCTCCCGTTACGAAGGGCAGAAGCAGGCGAGGAGCAGCTCAGCCACTGCCACTCACTCCTGCCCTGCAGGTGGTTCGTGCCAAGAAAACGGGGCTGTGAAGCTGCGTTTTGGTGCCCTTTGGGGCTTGGGTTTTATTTGGGGGCTCCTTCATCCCTCACTGGCCACCCCAGGGCTGGAAAAGCCCGTTACAGCTGGATTTTGGCAGGCTGGGCCAGATGTGTGAAGCCAGGATGCAGCAGCTTCCTGGGACCTGCACAGGCAAGGCAAGAGACACGGAAGCATTCCCAGCATCCCTCCCCTTCACCGACACCCCCTGGGATGCTCTGCTGGGTGAGATGCCCTCACTCCATCCCGCATCCCAAGCCACAGGGATGGGCACCTGCTGCCCTGAGCACGCTGCTGCCTCCGAACTGTGGGTCTCTTGGCTAAACTGTAAGGAAATTCTGGGGTTATTTTATTATTTCTGTTTCAATCTGGGCTCGCTGGGCCAGTCCATGAACACAGGGAAACTCACGGGACGAGACTGCCGACCGCGAGGACCCCGGCAGGACAGGCAAATCCTCCCCAAAGGGTTTTTGGTCACACAGCCCTGGCATGAGGTTCTATCCTCCTTGGTGTCCTCATCCAGGACCAGGGTTTGCCCACGGTGCTCCCTCCGCTGTCAGCACTCTCCTTCATGTCCCCCTCCCCCCAACCTCCCCACTCGCCGCCGAGTTTCTGCCACCTTTCTTTTTTGCCCCCCCCCACCTTAGCATGGATGTAATAAATGACAACACAAATTCCAAGTCTAATGGTATGTTCACAAGGACAATCTACACATTCACAAAATTAAAACAGGAGAGAGAGAAGGAGAGAGAAGGAGAGAGAAGGAGAAAGGATGCAAGCTCTCGCTGAGGCTCCCTGCAAGCCCCGACCTCGCCGCTGGACCCGCAGCAGTTGTTGTCCCGGGCAGCGTCCCCGCCGCGACGCCTTCTAGATCGTGGAGGTTCTGTCGACACCATCTGCAAGGAAGGGAGAGTCAGGAACAGACCTTGTGAGGTCCCTCCCTGAGCTGGGGATTTAGGGAATGGGCCTCTCAGAGCACCCCTGACCCACCACCCCACAGGTGAGGCGACATCACGGGGCCATCCCCCCCTCCCAAGTCTCCCCGGGGGGTGTGGAAGGGTTTTGAGGTGTCATCGCTTTGCTGGTCCCTCCATGCCACAGACTGTCCCCACCCTTAATCAGGCCCCTGAGTTGTTGTCACACCAGCATTCCAGGCCTGCCACGACCCCTTTTCCAGGAGCACAGGGGGTTTCTGGGCAGCCTGGACTTGTTGCAAGGTGGCTGAGAGTCTGGGACCCTCCTACAGTGGGACAAGTTCCTGTCAGCCTGGCCAGGAGTTGTGGGGACAGGGAGGGAGCCAGTCCCGAGGGCTGCCTTGCCCTCCAGCTCACCCAGCCCTGCCAAGCCTGCACTGCACGGGTTGCAAAATTTCCCTCCGTAAGGATCAAGGAAGGAGGAAAGCTCCAGGAGGTGTTTGTGTCTCCCCAGAGCCCGTGTTCCCAGCATCCTGTGATGGCAGGGATGCATCGAGCCACCGCCCAACCCCAGGAGCGAGGGATCCACAACCCAACCCCAAAGCCTCACAGCTGATCCTGGTACCCTCCTCTCCCCACCCCCTGGGGCCAGAAATCAGCATCCAGCTGCACTTCCAACCCTTCAGCCCCAACCACCCCCCGTCCCCCATCCCAAACCCCCATCCCAGGGAGGGAGAGCGGCGTGGGGCAGCTCCCAGGGTGGTTCTGGAGCAGAGCACTCCCTGTTCCACCACCCGGGGCACCACGGCCACCTCCCTCCTCGAGACTCAAAACAAACAGGTTTGTTACGCCTTTTTTGTTTGTTTTTTTTTTTTTCCCCGAAGGTTTATTTTTTTTTAAGAGCTATTTATAGCACGACCAGTTTGGAGAGGCTCGGGGAATGTGACCTGGAAAAAATAACTCGGAGGAGGAACAGTACCCTGCAGAGGAACAAGACAGCTAAGCCTCGCCTGGGAACACGCCGGAGAAACGCTTCGGGTGACAGAAGTGTCCTTGTTTTCCCAGCCAGGGATGCTGCCAGGGCCCTGCTGCCTCTCACAGTCTTTGTTCTCATGTCCCTCTCCCCAGGAAGGGCCGTGGGATCCGCAGGGAGACCCGTGGCACTCGTCCTCTCCCAGGGCTCCGAGTGGCTCTCGTCCTCCCCGAGGTTCTCCTGCCCTCCACCATCCGACGCAGTCCGGGATTGCCGGGGGCCACACCTGGGCTGGTTATTCTGCTTCTCCAGGTCTGGGCAGCGCCGGTGGCCGTGCTCATCCCATCTCCAGGGCTCATCCCTCGTGCCTGGGGGTTCAGTGCACCGGCCAGGGGCTCCGGGAGCTTCTGGAGCCGGTGCTTTGTGCTGCACTGGGCTCTCCGTGGTGCCACTGCCGCCTTTTCCATCTTTCCTGCTTGTTTTTCCCCCGGCTCCTCCTCCCTCCCTGTGCCCCTGATCCGCTTTCAGCCCCGTGTGCCGCGGGGCTCCCGCACCGCCCAGCCAACCGAGGGATCCGCTGGCAGCAGGGGAAACACTCCAAAGCCCGTGACCCAGCCGGTGGCAGGGGCTTTATCGAGAGCTAATCAGAGTAGCGAGCTAACACTAATTATCATTAGCAAGCTGACGAGTGGCTAATTAGCGCAGACTCCACTAGTGCTGGTGCGATCCCTGCGGTCGTTTGGCTTTACCCCCTGTCCGAGGGAAGCCAATATCCCTGCCTGGACGCCCTCGGGAGCATCCCTGGGAGCATCCCTGCATCCAGCCCCCTCACAGCCACAGCCTGTCCCAGCTCTTGGGGGGCGTGGGGCAGGTGCTGGGGGGCTCAGTGGAGGTGCTGTGGACATGCTGGAAGAGCCCCAGGAGGAGGGAGTGCTCACCGCTGAGCGCGTGCTCCGTCATGCTCAGGCACAGGGACTCCAGCCTGTTGTTGATGTCAGGTTCAGTCGCCGGCACCTGGAACTCTGCAGGGAGAAAGTGAACAGGAGGCTTTGGTCAGGGGGACCTTCCTGGCTGCTCTGTGGGGAAATCACCCAAAAAAAAAAGGCCCTGGGATGTAGGAGTTGAAAATATCTTGGTCTGGAAAGTCAGGGAGGCCTTGGGAAAGTGTATTGGGAGAATGTTGACGGAACCTCCCTGGCTGATAAGCCTCAATCAAGTCTGCAGACGTCTGCTGCCTCAGTATCTCCAACGTGGCTGCATTTGACAAGATCTGTGGGTTTCTGTGTGTTCACTAGGCTGGATAGAAAATCTCCTTATCAATCCCTTTGTTTCTCCTGTCTCGTGTTCATTAAATAGAAACTGACCTTACATTCCTGAATGCAACCATAATGTATTCTCTTGGCTGTAATACCTCTTCCCATGTTTAGCATAAAACCAGCCCCTGAGGTGAATATTTACTTGTTGAACCTATATATTGTATGCTGTAATTTCTAGAGATGTTCCTGTCTGAGCCCCCACAAACGGGGACCTCCGCCAGGAGGGTCTGACTGAACTACGGCAGCGCTTCGGTTCCTGGTGCAACCACCTCAGGCAAGAGATGCTCGTGGAAATGGGCATCACTCCCCTGTTATGCCAAGGGATAAATGTGGGGCATTTATCCCCTGCAGAAGAAGGGGATGGAAATGAGGGGTTCAGGTGCTGGTTGGAGATGTGGGGGGGAGCTGGGGTGAGAACAGGACCCCTGCCCAGGGAGGGACAGCCCTGGGCATCTCTCAGGATGGGATGCTGTCCCTGCAGGCAGGGTTAGTGCTTGGACATGGGATGGCAGCACAGACTGGCTGGCTGGGCTCTCTGTGGCCAACTTGGCTCCCAGGCTTGGCTCCCACTCACTTGTGCCTGTCCCTGGGCGGGGTGAGCACGAAAAAGGGGCAGATCCACATCAACTCTGCTTTGCTGTAACACCCCAGCCCAAACTACCCAGCAGCAAACTTTCCTCACCCTGCAGCAAAACTTGCAGACACTGCTGCTGCTGGACAGCACATCCCACTTTCCACTGGCTAACAGAGCCATGGAATGGGATCCAGGAGGGTTGAGGTCCTCCCACAGCCCAGCAAAAAGGGGTTTCAGAGCCCAGCACCGAATTATTGCTTATTTTCCTCGCGACTCATCCACACGTTTGGCTCCCCAGTCCTCCTACGCCTCATCCACCGCTGACACACAAGAAAAACCCATTTATTCTCCTCCAGCGCCTGAGAAATGTGCCCTTGTCCTGGTGTCCAATCAATCCCTGGGAACAGCCACGGTTCCTGCTGCTCAGAATGTTTGCTCCCTGAGTGCTGCAGGTAAACAGGGCTGGTGTGTGAGGAGAGGGGACCTGCCAGCCCAGCCCAGGAGCCCGTGGGTGAGGGTGGGCTCCCTGGGGGGAGGGAGCTCCCTGTCCTGTGGTGGAAATTGCTCTGGTGTGTTAGTAGGAAAAGGCCCACTCAAAGGCTAATGAAGGCACAGACAAACAGGCTTCCTCGGGGGCAGGATGCTCCAGGTTCAGGGTCCAAGGTCAGCAGGATCCTCCCTGACTCAGAGGATGCTCCTATATACAGGAGCACTTTGGCAGTGCCTGGGAAGGAAGCACTGACACAGAACCATTTCCCTTCACACGCACTGTGGAAAGAATTCCCCCTGAGTGCACAAAGGCAGTGCCTCCACACCAGGGCTCCGTGTCCAGCCAGGAGGAAAAAGTGATGGATGAGCTGCTGCCTTCCTGCCTCACATGAACCCTTCAGAAGCAAGGCAGGTAAAACACCAGCACCATGATTATATATAGAGTGAAGATGGTATATATAGGGTCAAAAATCCCTCCAGCAATGTCTCTGGTTCAGCTAATCCAGGAATTCAAAGATATCCCGGCGGGAACACACCGTGCTGGCACAGGGCATGTGCCTGCAGTGAGGCTCACCAGCACAGCTCCCTTCACACCTCCCTTCACCTCACTGTGCTGGGGGTAAGTGAAAAAGCAAAAGCTGGTGCCTACCTGGCTGCTGAAACATCAGCATGGTCTGCGGGGAGGTGTGGACCGGCAGCGAGCGCGTCCTCTGCACCGAGCTGTGGCTCCGGCTGGGCATGCTGTTACTGCCCCCGGGGTTGGCAAACCAGAGGTTCTGTGGGGAGCAAACACCAAGTGGGGCATGTAAAACAAAGCCCTCTGTGCCATGGATTTATAACCCCCCTGGGCTCACAGAAGCATAGAAGGTTCTTAAAGATCATCTAGTTCCGACTTCCCTGCCGTGTGCAGGGACACCCGCTGCTAGCCCGCGTTGCTCCAGGTACAGCCCGGCCTTGACACTTCCAGGGATGGGGCAGCCACAGCTTCTCTGGGCAACCTGTGCCAGGGCCTCCCCACCCTCACAGCCGTGAATTTAATCCAAATATCTCACCAAAATATCCCCTGTGTCAGTTTAAAACCCTTCCCCATTGTTCTGTCACCATCTGCCCTTGTCAGAAGTCTCCTTCCCTCCTTTCCTGAGCGCCTTTGGGACTCAGCTCTCCCCCATCCACCTCTTTGTCCGCCCCACCTCTTGTCAGTCCCTCTTCCACATCCCACTGCACGGGCAACCCAAACACCTGCAGACTGCTCTTAAAAGTCGCTTGAAAAGGGGACAGAAAAAGAGATCCAGACAAGTGTGAGCAGGAAAACCAAGGGAAGCTCTTGGGAAAGGGAAGGAAGAACTGGAGGGGCCACGAACGCCGACCAACCTGCCTGCCTTGCTTGAGGATGGCGGGGCTGGCGGCGGGGCTGCGCTGGGGGGTGCCCAACAGCCCCGTGGGGCCCAGCAGCCCCAGTCGGGCCGTGGGGAGGTTGCGGGAGGGGATCTGGAACTGGCGGGGGTTCCTCCTGCCCAGCCCCGCCCCGGCGGATCCGGCTGTCGGGAGGGAGTTCGATTGGCCAAAGCCTCGGCTGCGGAGAGAGGAAGGGACAGGGGTGAGACACCGACCGGGGCATGGAGCTGCAGGAGAGGGATCCAACCCCACCCTCCCACCCTGCACGGGCAGCAGGAAGGAGGAAGGCTGGAAGGGCAGCATCCTTTCTTCCTGCCATGTGCCAGGCACCCTCCCGCCCTTCAGCAGTTCTCACGTTCAGAGTTACTTGCTTTTGTCCTGGTTATGGTGGCCAGGATCAGTTTGGCACTGGGTGGGGGTGGATTCTAAACCCTCTGTGGCATTTTTCTCACCAACTGNGTTTTGGGACTGGGATCTCTCTTCAGATCCAGAGGAGGAGCAGAGCCTCAACCAGACTGGGACTGCCACCAGACTGCAGCCATCATTGTCACCTGCAGGTTTCTTGTTTTCTTTTTACTCTGAACTCAGGGGCCCACGTGGTGCTCAGCACAGGGGTTGGTGAGCTCCATCCTGCTCGTGCCCCACTGTGCTGGGCTGCACATCTGGTGTTTTTGTGGCACAAACCAATTTTCCTTCTGTATCAGTGTATTTGGTGATCTTTTATTAAATTGTTATTCTGATTTGCAATCCCATTCTGAGTTGGATTCATTTCTCCTGATGGTTTAACTCTAAACCAGCACAGCTTTAAAGTTTATTTTACACCTGCAAAATGGACCTGTTCTTAAATACAAGAGAAAATAACTCAAGTGATCCATCTGATTTCTTTGAGATCTCTTGTGTGGATTCCCTAGAGTCTAAAAGTTCAGCTTGGGTTTTCTTCACTGGGAATGCTTGAAGGGTCAGACCTTCTCCCCTTCCAGGAGATTAATTTTTACGAAGGTGGTCATCTCTGAGACTTCTCAAGTTCTGTGAAATTTTGTGAGAACAACCTAAGATATACTTGGGAGGGCTGAGCAAAAGGCGCTTTCCTGCAGAGGTGGGACTAGCTCTGCATCCACTCCCATTTTCACACTGTAATCCCTTATCCAGCTCCCTCTGGCCAGAGCAAAACCATCCAGACCTAAGACCACAAAGCCCAGACATCCTGAAAAATATATCTCAGAACATCAAACCATCTTTAATTCCTGGAGGGAATATGCATACACCAGCATCCATCTCTGAGTGCTTTCTGCATTTAAAACCCAAGGACTGACACAAGGTAATCCCTGGAAACACATACAGGTTCCCTCACCACGTGGTATCACCTTGGTGTCCCTGCCCATTCAGATGGGCAGCAAGCAGGTCCATCAAACCCCTCTGTTCTTGTCTGTTCCACTTCTGCTCCTGCCACCAACACTGAAGCCACTTGTTTTAGTCCCTTCCAAGATCCTGTTTCATGGCACTAGGGATCACTCTGACTCTTCCCTCTGAACTCTCATCCCACATGTCCCACTGCTCCCAGTTATCTCCAAAACACTTTCTTTCTTGAGAATAAAGCACTTGCACCAGAGTGCAACACACCAGGTTCTGCAGAATGAAACAAAGGGCTGATGCTGTTGCTAAAACTGATCTAAAAATATCTCCTCTCGCCATACCCCAACACTTCTGAGGATCACCTGAAAGCCAGCACCACCCTGGAAGTGAGCAAGCACAGTGTTCCCAACAGAGCCCGCCCAGCTCAGCACCCTCAAAAGGCTCCAAGCCTTTTTTTAGCCACTTGAGAGCTTTTTTTGGAAACTCCAGTGCTGATGCCACCAGCAAAGGGCAGCAGAGACTGAGCCCAGTGTTGGGGATATGCTGCACAGCTGGGAAGTGCCGGGTTTGGAGCCAGGGAGACTTGGTGGGATCAGTGGGGAAGGCACTGACCACACGCACAAGTGAAACCCCGTTCCCTTCCCAGGGAATCCATCAGGATCCATCCTTTCCTTCTGGGAGATTTTGGTCCCACTCAGAATGCTCTTGCTCTGGCCACTGCATCCATCCTTCCCCTCCCCAAATGCCACGTTACCTCCTCTGCTGCCGATAGCCCGACAGCTCCAGGAGGGATTTCCGAGGGAAAGACCGAAAGAGTTTCTGCACCTGCTGTTTCCATGACAGCAGCCGCTTCTTCTGGATCTCTGTAAACGCCTGTCCCCAAAACAGAGAGAGAAAAACAGGAATTGTAGGAATACTCCTCTGGACAAAGGGAGTGGGGACGTGTACATGGGTAAAGAAGAGCAGCTGGAGCAAGTCCAGAGGGAGAGCCTGGTCTCTCTCAAGGATTTACTCATCTCTGGTGGAGAAGATGCTCCAGCAGCATTCCCTGTGCCCCAGAGGGACAGCCCAGCTCTGCCCCGAGGATGCCAACCCCCTTTTGGCAGAGCAGGGGTTTCACAGTGGGTCCCAATGGGTGGTGACATGTGTCACCTGGACATCACTCTAGGAATGCTGCCAGGGTGGGAAAAGCTGGGGCTTGGAAAGCTGAGCTGCCTGAGGACACCCTGCATCCCATCCCCCTCCTTGGGAGCTCGGCTCTGATCCTGCCACCAACAGCCTCTTGTGGGAGGTGACCCGGGGCGAGCCTCCCTGCAAAGGTCACCCCAGCAGGGGACAGACCTGACCCCAGGGCTCCAGGCAGGAGGGGTGGGTGACAGGGACACCCACGTGCCCCCACTGCTAACTTCAGACACCCACAGTCTCCGTGCTGCCAGCAGACAGGAGTGGTGGTCTCCAGAGGACAACCTGGAGGCTAATTAGTGTCTGACTTGGTTGCTCCAAACCACCCTTGGGAGAAGATGCTCTCCCCTGGTGCTGATTATGTTGGAGCCAGTGCAGAGGGTGGTCCTGGGCCTTGGGCTGGCAGGAAAAGTGCAGGAACTCTGGGAAAAGCTCCATGTCCTCCTGGCTTTGCTCTCCAGCCCCAGGCCTCAGCTCCCACCACCTCTGCTCCCCCGATGCGCAACCTCCCTCCGATCCCTGCCATGGGAGCAGCGTGCTCTTCCAGGTACAGCCAGCGTGGGGAGGAAAGGCTGCAGGACACCAGGGACAGCAGCCATCCCTCCCTGCCAGCAGGCAGGAGTGTGCTGGAGCCCTGTGGGAAGCCTGGGCCATCCCAAGACATCCCCATGCCAAGGCAGATCCGCTGGGAGCAGAAACATGTAAAATCCCCGTTGCAAAACCCCAAGAGCACGTGATGCAGAACAGGAGGAGGCAACGCCACAGGACCATCTGATGGGAACTGCCATCCTGGGATTCTTTCATCCTGCTGCAGAGGGGACTGTCTGGAGCCAGAGGAATTTCCCAGCTCCATGTCTTGGCAATTAAGTGAGCGTGGGGGAAAGCAACATTTCCATGCACCACGTCGGAGCTACTGCCCACTCCAGCCCTGTTCTGTTGGAATTACTATTAATACCCCCCAAAAATATTTGTGTTAGAAACCGGAGGGTTTATATAAACAGACACTTTGGAAACAGTTCCTAAGTGATGGGAACAACAGTTTGAGATGATCTCTCAGGACTCACCTCGTGGATTAGACATTTGTCTATGAGCTGTAAATAGGAACTTATATTCTCTTCGTCGGGTCGGGAAACTAAAAGTTGTGTGCAGACTGGAAAAAAGAGAGAGAAGGGAAACGGGGATGGGGACACCCAGATGGGATCCAGGGTAGTCCAACAAATGCCTTGGACAGCCCCTTTCCCCTGTAAGCATGGGTAGGTTTTCTTAATAGTGACAAAAGGTGCCCTTCCCCAATTCCTGTCGTGCCATCCTATATTTAGGGCCAGATTTTGTTCTCTGTCGTGAAGGTGTAAATCCAGAGTAGCACCACTGGAGGCCCCAAAATTAGACCTGAGCAACTCAGGGACACAGGATTATTCCCTATTCCTAGGCAAGAGAGCTCATGCTTCTATAGCCAAAGTCTGCCCCTGCTGCAAAGGGATTCCTGCCTTTCCTGGAGGATTTTAACCTCTTTTAGAACTACTGCCATAAAAGCAAGTGGGGACGAGTTCACAGATGAATGAGTTTCTCCTGTCATCCCCTGTGCAGGGATGCCTTGCAGTCCAGGAGGACACCTCATCCTGGCAGGGCTTGTGCCACACTTTGGCATTTGTCACAGGAATAAAATGCAGCCAGAGCCTGTGCTTGGCTGCGCCTGTTGGGAATCAGCTGGGGACAAGTTCTGCACCAGGTCTCTATACAGAAAACAACTCAGCTGGTTTGTTTTTTTTTTTCCTCTTTTCAAAAAACGTTGGAGATGTGGATAAGGCTGATTATTTCTTTGTGGCATCCCAAAGTTGCTTTCTGATCCCATTCTCCTGTGGATGAGAATCCCCTCCTCTCTTCTCCAGGGAGATCTTCCTTCACTCAGCCAGCACTGACTCCTCAAGTGCCACCAACAGGGGTTTAGGGCACGTCCAAGCTCACACAGATTTGCTCCAAGAGCCCTATAAAAGCACAGGAGGTCAGTCCCCACCTCCAATTGCTGCTGTCACTTCCCAGTGTGCTATCCCTGATGCAAAGCTGTGCCCTCTGCACCAGGCATGGAACAGCAATGGAGTGTTCTGGAGGGTCCTGCATCTAAACTGGGGCTTGGACCTACTGATCTCGCACTCAAGGTGGCTCATCTCCAGTCCACGCACCACTGCTACCTCCCCACAAAGAGCAAGTCCAAGGAATGCTGCTGAAAACATCTCTGGACCAATGGGATTACCCCAGGGCTCTAAATGAGAGGGGAGAGGATCCCTTCTGCCCCTGATATGGGCAGAGGATCATATCTGCCCCTGACCTGGATGAGGGAAAGGATACTATCCACCCTCACCTGGGGCATGGAGAGGATGCCACTGAGGCAGAGAGAGGGTGGCATCCACCTTGGATCTGGGGCAACGAGAGGACACTATCCACTTTGGATCTGGAGCCGGGAGAGGATGCTACTAGGGCAGGGAAAGGATGTTATCCACCTCTCCCCTGGGGCAGGGAATGGATGTTATCCACACCTCCCCTGGGGCAGGGAAAGGATGTTATCCACTTTGGACCCAGGGCAGGGAAAGGATGCTATCCATCCCTCACTGAGGGCAGGGAAAGGATGCCATGCACTTTGGACCCAGAGCTGGGAAAGGATATTATCCATCCCTCACCCAGGGCTGGGNTCCCTCACTGAGGGCAGGGAAAGGATGCCATGCACTTTGGACCCAGGCCAGGGAAAGGATGTTATCTACTCTGGACTCAGGGCTGGGAAAGGATGTTATCCATCCCTCACCCAGGGCTCGGAAAGGATGCTATCCACTTTGGACCCAGGGCAGGGAAAGGATGCTATCTACCCCTTCCCTGGGGCAGGGAAAGGATGTTATCCACTTTGAATCCAGGGCTGGGAAAGGATGTTATCCACACCTCACCTGGGGCTGGGAAAAGATGTTACCCACTTTGGACCCAGAGATGGGAAAGGATGCTCTCCATCCCTCACTCAGGGCTAGGAAAGGATGCTATCCACCCCTCCCCTGGGGCTGGAAAAGGATGCTATCTACTTTGGACCCAGGGCAGGGAAAGGATGCTCTCCACACCTCACCTGGGACAGGGAAAGGATGCTACCCACTTTGGACCCAGAGATGGGAAAGGATGCTCTCCATCCCTCACTCAGGGCTAGGAAAGGATGCCATGCACTTTGGACCCAGGCCAGGGAAAGGATGTTATCTACTCTGGACTCAGGGCTGGGAAAGGATGTTATCCATCCCTCACCCAGGGCTGGGAAAGGATGCTATCCACACCTCACCCGGGGCAGGGAAAGGATGCTATCCACACCTCACCTGGGGCAGGGAAAGGATGCTATCCACCACTCAGCTGGGACAGGCAGCCTGTCCCTCCCAGAATCACAGCCCACACTCTTACCACAGCACGACAGGACCTCAAAAATCCCTCCCCCCCTCAGCCAGAGCCTCGCAGGAGCTCAGGGAAAGGCGGTTCCCAGCGGTGCCACCACACCCACCCCGCCCTGGGGCGCCTCTCCCCGGTGACAAAAGTGCCCCCCGACAAGGGGCAGCCGCTCACCTTTCCCCATCACCCGGGTGAACTGACCGGGCAGGTCACCCTCGGGCAAAGGGGCTCCCCCCGACTCGCCCTCGCAGCCCGGCAAGTGGTGCTGCTGCATCCCGGCCGCCGCTGGGTCCTTGCAGGAGGAGCCGCCCGGGCTGTCGGAGCCCAGCAGGGCCGAGGGGTGCTGCGAGTCCCCGTCCCGGCTGTGCTCCTCCGGGCTCGAGTTTTGGGAAGAGTAGGCTTTGATGGGGGTGAGGATCATTTGGTGTAGTTCCTGCAGTGGGACGCGCAAGTTGCCGCCTTCGAGGATGTCCTGTGGGTCGGAGAGGAGAGGGTGTCATGGGGTTCTGTAGTCACATTTTAGTAGAAGGGGGTGCTTCCAGTATGGTTTCTGTTAGAGCCTGCTAGAAGTTTCTCCTGTCCTGTTGAGCTAGTTAAAATTATAGTTACGCCTCTGTGATACATATTCAAGAATTGGAGTGTTTGTGCAGTTGAAAATTCCAGCCATGAGAGAACAACACAGAGAGAGACCAAGGTCGGAAGAGCAGGAGGAGGTGAAGGAAGAACCCCATGCTGGAGCAGGGGGGGCGGGGAAGGACTGAAAGCTATTCCCCCCATCTTTCCCTGAAGCCCGTGGAGATCTTTTGGGGTTTGGAGACCCCCCTGCAGCCCCTGGAGGAGCAGGTGGATGCAGAAGGAGCTGTTGCCCTGTGGGAGGCCCAGGATGGAGCGAGATCCTGGGAGAG
>VXAU01000625.1:82354-96861 GCA_013399695.1 Formicarius rufipectus
AGGGGTTTGGCTCTGTGGGGACACCGGGACAGCAGCGACGAAGCGGATCCCGGCTGTGAGCGCTTCCCCCACCCCGAGAATCGCCAGCAGGGCCGATGGGCTCGCTCCTGCTCCAGGGTTCTGCTGCATTCCACGGTCAAGAGCCATGTCCCATTCTCCCAGCCTTTCCCTCAGACCAGGAGCAGCTGCAGGGACCGATCCCACTATCCACCGATGTGTTCGGATCTGAACCCCCAGAGATAAAGGCACCCCCCATCAACACTGGGACCCGAACTCAGCAACAATCCTGCTTCAGGGCTCCCAAATTTCCACCAGGAAGATGGCAACTCCAGGAGAATAATTTCAATGCCCAGACCAGCCATTATCTTCCCTTTCCCACAATCACATTTCATCTCTATTTCACTGGAACTACACTTACTAAGGTGGGCTCGTCTCCCATTTCCTTCCACACTGGCTCCCCATTAACTGCTCTGCCCCAAAACTGCTTGCCATGGCATCCTCATGCTCTGGGATCATCTCAGAGCCCGGGACCACATTGGGATGCAGGAGCCAGCCAAATGGGGACATCCCTGACCACACTGGGATGGGCTGGAGGAGCAGATGCAGAAGGGATCAGGAGTGTTTAAAGGAGAGCAGGAGGGTTGTGGTTGGACACAGAAGGGGAGACCACGAGGCTGAGGGTGAACTGATACAGGAAAAACATTCAGCCTGGAGATCCCGGGGCAGATCCACCCAGGAGGGAGAGAATTTGGGTGCACCCCAGCCTTGCTCTTGGTGGGCATCAAGAACTCCCTTTCTGCAGCCAGATCCTCGTCCCACTGATGGAAAATAATTGCATTTTGTTCTCCATGGAGCCTGGATGACAGCAGCTTATTGCAGGCTCCTGCACAGTCTGGCTCATGGGACACTGCTTGGAAAGAGGCAGCTCCTGGAGACAGCCCTGGATGTGCTGAGGGAAGGGACAGTAAGGGGCACATGGGCTGTGTGTAAGCTCCAAAATGGTTTTTCATCCTAATCCTGCTGCGTTCCCAGCTTGCTCTCAGATGTCCCAGCTCCCCCTTCTCTCAAGCATCTGGCATTAGCCTGCTGGGCACTGTTTTTTTGGGGAAAAAAAGCTGTTCTGCTAACTGGCAGAGAGGGGTGGAGCAGCTCTTTCCAAGAAAGCAGCAATCTGAGACACTGCCCAAAAACATGAAGTCCCACACATGCTCCCGTTTAGCAAAAATTGGACGGGAAGCCTGGAAAACCAGGGACGAGACTCCCAGGGAAAAGCAGCTCCCAGGCAGCTCTGAGCCCCAGCAGAGAGGGACACGGGCACAGCCCCAGAGTCCAAACCCACCCTGGGAGGGCCCCAGACCTGTCCCTGCCACTTTTCCCTGCAGCTCTTGCTCCATCAATCCCAAACTGCAAAATCCCAGTGGAGAAGAGGGGGAAGAGGCTGTGCAATGGTCTGGAAACCAGTGCTGCATCCAGAGGGCTGCTCTTGGATTCAAGAGTTATTATTAATACCAGAGGTAAATATGGCTTTATTAGCTCCTGCCATACTCTGAGTACAAGCTTGTATTATAAATAAAGAGTGAAGCAGCGAGCTGAGGAAAACACCAATAAACAGCAACACACTGCACAAGTATTTAAAAGCCCCCAGTGGGAGGCTCTGCAAGTTGCTGTTTGAAGATGGTGCAATTAAATATAATATAATATAATATGGGGATAATAAATAGGGAGAGGTTGGGTGAGCTGCTCCCAGCAAGGCTGTGGTGCTGCTGCTCCCCCTGACAGCCCTTTCTGCAGGGTTTAAGCTTTTGTCGAAGTGACAAAGAAGCTTCCATTTGTTCTCCTCAGAAACTCCAGATGCTCTTCAGGCACCAACGTGGTTGTCCGGTGTTTTATCTGGGAACAGGCTGCCCATATGATGTTCCAGGAAAACTCAGGTCTTTCTGAGCATCCCAGGGCTATGGGGTGCATCCTTCCCAGCTCCATGACTGCCAGAGATGGTTTAGGACCCACTCTGCAAAATACAGTTTTGAGCAAGCTGGTCTAGTGGAAGGTGTCCCTGCCCATGGCAGGGGAGTTGGAATGAGATGGTTTTTAAGGTCCCTTCCAACCCAAACCACTCTGTGATTCTGTTAAATGAAACCTGCATTTGGTGCAGGAGTGTTTGAGCCCACACCACATTTCCCTGCAAAAGATCTCCACAACACGTGACACCCACGAGTGCTCCACCCCAAAATGAATTCCTGCCTTCTGGAGGAAAGAAGAAACACATGAATGGAGATGACTTACCCTTTCTAGAGATTTGAGCAGGTTTTGTCTTTCTTTTAGCTTTTGGATACTGATGACTATTTTGTGTCTGGCGCCTTTGGTAACGTTCTGCAAGAAGAGCCCAACACTTGGCATTAGCACCTCCACAGCACAGCTGGGTCCACCCAAACCCCTCCTCCCCTCCTGCAAAGGGCTGCCAGAGACTCATCCTATTTCTGAGAGCTGGGATTTGGGGGGGGCATAGAAAATCCCTCAAGAGACTTGCTGAGGATGGGGATTTCCAGCTCATCTGTCCCTCCCTGGTACATCTACACAGGGAGAGCAGAGGTGCTGACTGGCCCCCTTCATCCCAAGGTGAACCTGAAAGGATGGAGGGCTGGAACTAGATGACCTCTAAGGTCACTTCCAACCCAAAATCAGTCTATGATTCTATGACATCTTTAAAGGCAACTGGCCATCAAAGCAGTTGGCTACTGCAGACTGTGCCCCTTAAACTCCTGAACTTAATCTCAAATGCAAAAAGCCCAAAGAGCAGCTCCCAGTGATGGGACCTTCACGCTGTTCCAGTGAGAACACTCAAGGTCATTTTTTAGGTACAGTGTGGGTTTTTTTTCATTCCCCAAACCCAAATGTCTCTGTTTGCCTCCCAACCACTTGTGGGCTGAACACCTTAAATGGGAAGCCCCCCCAGAGAGGCATGGGACATACTTGTGCCTCGAGCTGGCATTCGGTGAGGGCCATCATCTCCTCGTAGGTCATCTGGGAGAAGAGGGCGGCGTATTTGTGCAGCCGGAGGCTCTTCAGCCAGGCTGGGACATCTGGAGCACAAAGGAAAGGACAGGAGAGCTCCCTTGAGTTCATGGCACTGTGTGACCATGAGCAACAGCATCAACAGCAACACAAGGGGTTCATTCAGTGCCATCCACCATCCCAACAGGGCTTTGGACACCTCACTGAACTCCATGGACCTTTGGGAGGACGTGGTGGTATGGATATGGGTATGGATATGGGTATGGATATGGGTGTGGATATGGGTGTGGATATGGGTGTGGATATGGGTGTGGATATGGGTAGGGATGGGAGGAGGACACAGCCCCCAGGTGAGGACACAGCCCCAGAGGTTGGGTTCCTGTGGACAAGTCACTGGGAATTAGCCCATGGAATTAGCTTCACCCCAAGCTCCTGGCTGCCCCTTCCCAGGAGCACAGGAATGGTTGAAGGTATCGGTGTGGTCGAGCTTGGGATGAGCAAAGGGTTGTTCTGCAGATGGCAGACACTGATTTATGGTCTAAGGGAAGAGGTCATGTGCTGAAAATGGAACTGGCTGCTTAAAGAGAAATAAAGAGGTGGGTTTGGGATGGAGAAATGATGTGCCATCAAAGATGGGCCCACAACCCTTTTCAAAGGATGACTCGGGATACAAAATGCACTGACTGAAATGGTTTCTTCCTTCTCAGCCACCCCTGTGCCCAGCTGGATGGGAACCCAAAAATACTTCTATCCTCCTGACATCAAGGTGGTTTCACAGGGAGGGACCTGGGAGGGGAATCCTTCCTTTGTGGCCTGCAAAACCCCACCAGACCCCACGACAGGGTGTCCTCCCTGAAGAAGGCCATGGGACAGCAATCCTCAGGGTTCCGCAGGATTGGGGAGCTGTGGTGTCACCCCACAAGGGAGGGGGTCCTGCAGGTATCTGAGCTGCAGAACAGCACTGGGGTCATGATGATACTTTTGCTTTGCATCTTAAATGCTGTCCCAAAGTAGGACCTGCTTTATTTACCACCTACAACCCAACAAGAGCTCAGCTGCAGCCTTCCCAGCTCATGCTCTGATCCCAGCAATACCCCTGTCCATAGTCCTTGTCCCCTTCCCCATCTGGGAGCCCCACCTCTGGGGGCTGTAACAAGGAAAAACCAGTGTTTTCCAGCCCCAAACCCCACACCTGGAATGGAGAGAGCAGATGGAGCCTCAAGAAATGTCTCTCTTGGGGCTAAATACCAATGAACAGCAACATCTCCCTTCTCCTTGTTCCTGAGTCCCAAGGCTGCCTCCATGGGGTTCATCCACGACCTGTTCCTGCACCAACAGCTCCTCACTGGCAGGGACAGGGCGGGATGGACCACTGGTTTGGTTCCTGAGGGGATCTGCTGCCTGGGCTGACCCCAAACCCCACTCCCATCCAAGAAGAGGATGCCAATGACCCCAAAACGTTTGGCTCACACTCTCCACACCCTGACACACACAGGATTCCTGTGCCCATGGAATTCCTCAGGTGCTGCACAGAAGGAGACCAACCCCACACCAAACACTGGGGTAAGGCAGTTCCTGAGCACAGACAGGCTGAAATTCACTGTTTTCCAAAAGTTCTGACAAGCAACAGTCCCAAGTTCTGCCACCAGCAGCCTCTTCTGCTGATTTCTGTATTAAAAAATTCAGAATTATTAGCAGAAAGCTCTGTTTCCAGCACAGGTTCTGAACTCAACTTCATTTTAACACAAAAACACACCATTGTGGTGACAACACATGAAAATGACCCCAAATCCCACGTTCCCTGGGGACATCATGGCAAAACCCACAGGGGCACTTCTACAAGAGAGATGCAACTTCAAGTAGACATTGAATCCTCCAGGAAACCCATCTCCCACCTTTGCAGGAGGTCAGAGTGCAGAAGCAGCTCTTCCCCTTTGGTTCAGCCTCCCTGCCTCGTGTCCTGATTTTGGGGAGCTGTGACAGCTCCAGAGACCCCCCCTCCCAGCAGAGACAGCAATCCTGGCAGTGGCCTGGGGAGAGGGAAACCCCCAGCACACACACAAGGGGGGCAACAGGGAAGAGGCAATGAGGATGTGCAAGGACATCTGAGGTGATCTCTTTGGAAAGTCAAACTTCCCAACTCTCTCCACACGCAGCTGAGCCACCTGCCCATGGAGATGCTCTTTAATCAGCAATTACCAGGAGCTAATTGTGAAGTCATGGCACGGCCTGTGAGGGAATTTGGAAGGAAAGCCATTCACACAGAGGACATCTTCAGCAAGGCCCTCCTGGCACACCATGGAGACACTCCCACCAAAAGGCCCCAGTTCTCACAAAACCTCCCCCTGGTGCATCCCAAGCTGTGCCCCAGGAATCACAGAATCCTGGAATGGTTTGTGTTGGAAAGGACCTTATGGATCATCTCATTCTAACTCCCTGTCATGGGCAGGGACACAGGAAGGGATGGATGGATGGATGGGCGGGTGGATGGATGGATGGATGGATGGATGGATGGGCGGGCTCCACAGGGAACCAAGTGTCTGCATCTACCTCTGGAGAAACCAGGGGCCAGGACAAAGCCAAAGGACCTTTCCTTTGAGCACAAAGATGGATAGAAAGGAAAGAAATAGGTGACATGAGGGCACAGAGATGGACAGAAAGGAGAGAAATAGGTGACATCAAGGGAGATGAACTGCTAAGCCACATCAGATGGAGGTTTGTCATGGGTCTGGATTCTCCACATTTCAGATCCCATGGGTCTGGATCCTCCTGGGTGCCCTGGAAGGTGTTAAAGAAGGAACAAGCTGACCAGAAGTGGGGTGGCACTGAGACACAAGAGCCTGCAGGCACTCAGGGAGATGGGACATGGCAAAGTGAGCAACTGGTCTGGAAGGATTCAACGGAACCCCATAAAAATACCCCATTTCTGTAGGAACAAGAAACGGCATGACCCGAGTGCAGGAACAGCAGCCCCTGGTTGGTTGTTCAGGAAAAGCTGCGGGGGGGACTAAGGGTCATACACAGCCCACAGTGCTTTGTTATTTGAGGATGATGAGCTCCACAGCCTCAGGAATTCTGCCTGGAGGCAAACAAGCCCCTACTCTGCTCCAGAGCCAGCTCTGGCCAACACACCTTCAATAAAAGAGGGACTATTTGGAAGAAAGCCCGGCAGAGAGAAGCAAAGGACAACTCCAAGCTTGGACAACACCATCTGGGGAAGGAACCAAGAGTCATTCAGCCTGGAGAGAACACAGCAGAGGGGAGGAGGACATGGCAGGCACAGACACCAGAGGCTGTGGACATCTGTTGACATCTGCTGGGCACATCCCTGGACCACGGGACAAAAGCCACTTGGCTGACTCAGCAATGGAGGCATCAGGTTTGGGTGTCTGGGAAGGGATGACCCCAGGAAGGGCAGCCACATCCAGCTGCCTGCAGAAGCCACGGGATGCCTGAAGGTGTGGAGCACATTCCATGGATCATTGCTCCTGGATTTCTGCAGACTTGGATCCCACAGCACTGGGAAGTTTCTATCCATGCAGGTCCTGGAGCTGCAGCTGTGGAGCACAGGGAGCTCAACTCCCCATGGTCTCCTTCCCAGCTCCACCAGCAGAAATCTGGAGAAATGGAGTGCTGAACAGCCCCCTCTGCACCACTTGCTTCCAAAAAGGATCTTCCTGGCCTGACAGGACCCACCCTGCCCTCTCTTACATCCCCTGGAACCACAAAGGGTTTTCCATGCATTTCTTTCATGCACATCAAAGCCACCCAGAGCCAAGGCAAACAGTCCCACAGCACACAGAGTTACACACACCTCAATTTGTCTGCAATTAGACTAAAATCAGGCCCTGTGACTGCTAAAAATGATGATTTTTTCCTTATTTCCTTATTCTGACACACCACTGGTCTTCACCCAACTGAGCTGCTTTGCAGGAATGCACACTGGAGTTGTTTAAATCAGCCTGAGAGCTGCAGGGTCATTTCCTGTGTTCCCAGCAATTCCCAGTCTGGGTGTTTACCCAGTTTTTACCTATTTATCCCTCCTCAGCCTGAAGTTTGCTCTCCACCTTCGCTGCAGTGACTGCCTTGTTTACCAACAGAATCACATTTCATTTAGTGCCAGAATCCCTGTGAAATGCAGATGGAATGGGACAACCAACTGAAACTGGTTTTGAGCTGAAACACTCAGGTTTGATTCACTGCAAACTCCTATCCCAAGCCAAAGCTTTCCCAAATGCTCCGTGAGTACCAAGCACTGGGATGGTAAATCACACGTGGCTCACTAAGCTCACTCTGAGCTATTTTTCATCATAATAAAAAAGAAAAAGGGAGAGGAAAATAAAAGAGCACCCCTTGCAGCCAAAAGCCACAGGATATGGAAAAAAAAATCCAGCTTTTTTGGGAAGCTGGCAGCTCACAGGGTTGTGGGGCAGAACCAACCCACTGGCACCCAACTGCAGGACGTCAGGTCGGGACCAGCTGCTGCTTCAAAGAAAACCTCAGGCACTGCCTAAAATTCCTAAACCTAAAATTCCTGAGTTGGGAAGAACCACAAGAAGGCCCCGTCTGGCTCGGAGGGTTCTCTTCCCAAAGCACCACCAGAGCCCCATGGGGTTGGGAATGGCTCTTCCCTTCTCTTGGGAATGGTTCTTCCCTTCTGTTGGGAATGGCTCTTCCCTCCTGTTGGGAATGGCTCTTCCCTTCTGTTGGGAATGGCTCTTCCCTTCTGTTGGGAATGGCTCTTCCCTCCTTTGGGAATGGCTCTTCCCTTCTGTTGGGAATGGCTCTTCCCTCCTTGGGGAATGGCTCTTCCCTTCTGTTGGGAATGGCTCTTCCCTCCAGCTGGGAATGGCTCTTCCCTCCTGCCTCGGGGTGCTGGGGGGGTTGGGGGTCTGGGATTTCACTCACCTTTCATCCCACTCCCTTCCTCCTGGAATGTGTTACGAGCAGAAGGCTGATCTTCTAAATGTTCACTCCCACCACTTCCCGAAGAGGCTACACTGCTTTGTGGAGACAGGGGGGCATGGTCAGAAGGGATGCACTGGGGTCCTCTAGCTCGTAAGTCCTCATGAGACATCCATCCATGTCCCAGGGGTTGGTTTGGCACATTCATGGGTGGGGTAAGGGACACAGAGCGTTTCAAAGGGCTGTGGTGTGTCTGGCCTGAGAGAACTGAAAAAAAAACAAACAAACAAACAAAAAAAAAATCAAATCAAAGAGGTTATTCCCCCCCATCGCGGCCCGGGATGCAGCAGAGACCTCTGACCAAAAAAAATCAAATGAAATTATAAGAATGTTTGGTGGTGGGATGGCCATGGGGCCTCCTGGGAAGCAAAAAGGGTGGGAGAACCTGTGAGGAGCTGGTCACATGAGCTGGGCTGGGCTGCTGAAGGGAAGGGGCTGCGTGGATTGAGTCTCTAGAGGGGGAAAAATCAGTTGGGGAGGTCTGGAGAATAAACGCCCACCCTGAGGGGGATGTCCTCCCACAGAGCCCGGGGAAGCATCTCTGGGTTAGGAGGTGGTTTGTGCCCTGGAACATGAGCATTTGCACATCAGCCAAAGTCATCGTGGAGGACTTGTCATCCATAGGAATGTCTGAGCCTCAATGAGTCCTGCCAAGGATCATGGAATGGTTTGGGTTGGAAGGGACCTTAAAGATCATCCAGTTCCACCCCCTGCCATGGGCAGGGACCCCTCCCACCAGCCCAGCTTGCTCCAAGCCCTGTCCAACTTGGCCTGGGACACTTCCAGGGATCCAGGGGCAGCCACAGCTTCTCTGTCCAACTTGTGCCAGGCCCTGCCCACCTTCCCAGCCAGCAATTCCTTCCCAATATCCCATCTAACCCCTCCCTCTGGCAGTGGGAAGCCATTCTCCCTTGTCTTGCCCCTCCATCCCTTGTCCTAAGTCCCTTTCCAGCATTCCTGGAGCCCCTTCAGGCACTGGAAGGGATTCCAAGGTCTCCTTTGAGCCTTCCCTTGTCCAGGCTGAAGAACCTGGCCCTTGGCTGAGCTCCCACCAGCAGTGAGGACATCCCAGCTCAGCCACCCTTCAGGTGCTCTGCCAACCACAACCCTTTTCACCCTCCACAAGAACAAGCCCACAAAGCAACGGAGAAAATGCCCCCCTGACAAAGAGGGGAGGCTGAATCCCCCTCAATAAATAACACCTGGATTGGTTTTTCCTTCCCAGCTGGACATGGGTTTGTATTTCCTTGCTGACATTTTGATACCACCAAGTTCAATTCACGTTTAACAAATTACACTGGTGGGACAAGAATGATGGACCAACTCCTGCAATTTGGAGTTATTTCTTGAGAAAGGATGTACAACGGGCAGATCTTCACTCACCTTTCAATCAAGTATATAATTATGTCTTAAGTAGGCTAAAGTGTTAAATAAACCCCAAATCATAGTTTTCCTGACACCTTTTGGTGGAATTGGTGGCAACTTGAATGGATTTTGTAATACAGTTTTTACTGCAAGGTTTCCACTCTGCACTGCTCCTCTTCCACACTGTCACATTCATTTGTAATTCTCTCCTTAAAAATTGAAGTATCTTTTTCCTGGGTTTGTTGGGCAGTAGAGGTAAGACATCAAATTTAGAGGAAAAGATCATAAAATCATAGAATGGTTTGGATTGGAAGGGACCCTAAAGACCCTCTTAAAGACCATGGGCAGGGACACCTTCCACGATCCCAGGTTGCCCCAAGCCCCATCCAACGTGGCCTTGGACACTTCCAGGGCTCATCTTTGTTTCCAGTACTGAAAAATGGATGAAAAGATATTCTGCTTAGCAAAATTCAAATTCCACCACTCCCAGTCACTGAACTGCTGGTTAAGCCTTGAATGCTGTGAGCACAGTGTGATGTGTGGATTTAGGATGGAAACCAGGGGAAATTGCCCTGCTCCAGGGAAATCTCAGGGGAGAGGGGTTTGAATGACCTTTCAGGCCATAGGAAAACAGAAACAAAAACCTTTTCCAATATTCCTTTCCAAATCAAATTTCTAAACTGTACAAAACCTGGGGGAAATCCATCCTTCTGCTGGCTTTTCCTCCTAAAGCTCCCTAATCCCCCGCTTTTTTTTCCATTTACAGGAGTTCACCAAAACCACTCAGGCTCCCCAGCATGTTATTATTTCATATAAATGAGTCTTGGTGGAAAACCCTCAGCCAGGTGCACTGTGCTGTATAAGCTAAGCCAGGCTTAATTCCCAGTTCAAGCCTGGGGGAAAATCCACCATCAAAACCATCTCTGCTGACCAGGAAGGGGATGAAAAGGAGGGAGTGGTGGGGTTATAAAAGGAGGGAGAAACACCAGAGCAAGTTTGTTTTTATTAAACACCTGTAAAAAGCATCTGGTGCCAAAAGCAGCTGATGGATGAGGCCAAAAAGCTGCAGATTTCTGTAATCTCCAAATAATTCCTGTTTCTGAGAGGGTTTTCTGGTACCAGCACAGAACACTGACACATGGGAAGCACAGGGATGGCTTATTGGGAAGAATTGTTTCCCTTCCCATTAAATAACTATAGAAACATCTTCTACAAGTTTCCTGGCAGACAAAGATGCCAATGAGATCCTGAGACTGCTTTCAGAGCAGGGTTATGCTTCCCAAAGTTGGGATGTGCTGCATCCTGATGGGGAAATAGCTGGATTTAAGAAGGTCTTGGCCAAGCTATTTCAGATGCTGGCTTTGCAATTGTACCCTAAAAGCAGCACTGAAAAGGGGCTCTCGAGATGTCACATCACCCTCCCAGGAGAAAAGTATTTTTAGCAATGAAAAAATATAAAATACGGGGGGAAATTATAGGGGAAAAAAGGATAAATTGGCTGAAATGCATCAGCAGGGTTGAGCTGCACACCCACACCACTCAGAGCCCCAGAGCAGCGTTGCCATCACCCTTTCCCCACCCAGAAACCTGCACACAAGAGGATATTTTTGTCTTAAATCCAGCCCAGATTCCTTCCCAAGCAGCAATACTGCAAATTGCTGCTCTTCCATCTTAATTTTATGTCCCCTAATTAGAAGCCAGTGTTGGCTGGAAGAGAAATAATGAACTGCACAGGATGGACTGGGACAATTAGAAACCACCCAGATCAGTTCCACTTGTGTCCCTGAGATAACCCAGCCCTGGATCCAAGAGAACACGTCCCACTAAGCCCAATTTTGGCTGAGCTGTGAGTCAATCCACACAACCTCCTGAGATGAACAGGGATGATCCCCCTGCAAAGGATGCTGCAGGTCAGCAGCTCTTTGAAGCACCCCAAGTGCTCTGAGGACCACAGGTTACTGAAGAGCTCTCAGCACTGGCCTAAACTTTAGGCTCCACTTGCCTCTTACCCATTTCCATTGGCATTAATGGAAAATTAATCCTTAAAATGCTGCAAATGCCAGGCTGGCACCTGCCAGCTCTGCACACCCCAATCCCTCTTGTAATCTGTAACCCTCAGAAAGGGGATTAATAAATGTCCCTATTTATCGATGCTGCTGCTTGTGACCAAGGACTCAAGCTTCTAGAAATGGAGAATGCAGCCAATTCTTTTCAAAGTGTCAGCTTAGTATAGGTCCTGACCTGCTTCTGACCATCCTGTGTGCTTTTTGGATGGGCCAAGATGAATCCAGGGCTGTTCCTGCTACACTAAAAGCCCCACATGGTCCTCAGCATCAGCAGAAGCAAACCACGTGTGAGTTTATCACCTCACCCTCAAGCCTCCTTTCTTTTATTACAAACCCATTAAGCTTTAATGCAAAAAGGAAATGTAATATATTCTTCTGGGGCAAGGCAAGCTCCCAGGAGGTGGCTGGACACGCCTGCCTTCCTGAGAGCTGAGGGCTGGGCGGACAAAGAGCGGAAAGCAGCGCTCCGGAGGGCGACCCGTGCTGGCACAGGGATCCCCTGAGGCTGCTCAGAGTGTCCCACTCCTGGTCTTGGAAGCTTTGTCCTGCTGTTTGGGTGGTGCAAGAGCCATCCATCCCCACCCAGGGAGCCTCCAGCCACCCTGCACTGCCTGGTCCAGCTCCTGCCCACCAGGGATCCAACGGGACAGGAGCTGGAGCAGATCACAGTGTTGGTGCCACCTCATTGCTCAGCCCACCCCACACTGTTGTTTCCTTCCAAGGAGACCTCCCCGGGACTTCCAGGGTGGGATAAAAGCTCAGCTTAACATTCCCAGGGAAAAGAAATTAGAGGATTGTCATGGGTTTCTGTAGCTGAATGTTAGTAGCAGGGGGGGCTCCCAGGATGGTTCCTGTCAGAAGCTGCCAGGAGCTTCTCCTGTCCTGTGGAGCCAAGGACAGCCAGGGCCAGGAGGGACCTACTGCTGGGGGACAGAGTTGGGCCAGTGAAGAATCCCAGTCCCAGCTCTGGGAGAACCGAGTTAAGAATTAGGAGTGTGGGGCAGTTGGGAATTCCAGCCATGAGAGAACAACACAGAGACCAAGGTGGGAGCAGGAGCAGGAGAAGGAGGGACCCCACACTGGAGCAGGGAGGGGGGAAGGACTGGAAGTTATTCCTCCCCCCTCTCCCTGCAGCCCCTGGAGATCCATCGGGGTGCACAGACCCCCCTGCAGCCCCTGGAGGAGCAGGTGGATGCAGAAGGAGCTGTTGTCCTGTGGGAGGCCCAGGATGGAGCAGGATCCTGGCAGAGACTTGCAGCCAGGACTCCTGGAGAAGGAGACCCACCTGGAGCAGGTTTTTCCCCCAGCAGAAGTGTTGCCCGGGGGATGGACTCACGTTGGAGAGTCTCTTGAGGACTGTCCCCCGTGGGAGGGACCCCAGGGGAGCAGGGGAAGGACTCAGAGCTGTGGCCCCCCTGCAGCCCGTGGGCAGGACCGTGGGGGAGCAGGTTGTCCCCCTGCAGCCCACGGAGCCCATCGGGGGGCAGAGACCCGACTGCCCCCCATGGAGTGACCCCCAGGACAAGAGCAATGGCAGCAACAACACCCACCTGCAAACCTCCCATTCCCTGCTCCCTGGAACTGCTGGAGGGAGGGAGGAGTGGGAGGAGAGGNTGGAGAAGCAGCGATGGCCACGACTCAACAGCTCCCCGTGGCAGGAGAGGGTT
The DNA here is from genome assembly GCA_013399695.1 of Formicarius rufipectus. Lineage (NCBI taxonomy): Eukaryota > Metazoa > Chordata > Aves > Passeriformes > Formicariidae > Formicarius > Formicarius rufipectus. Next base: position 95,430 of record VXAU01000625.1, read on the forward strand.
GCAGGGCACGGAGCAGCTGAGAACATCCCTGGGGGATCTCCACCACCTTCCCCAGGCAAATCCAGCTCTATCCTCAACCAAACCCTGCCTGTGCTGGCAGGCACAACAACACACTTAGAGTAACTCTAAAGCTGCAAGTGCTCTCTCCCTGCAAAGCTTTGGGTTTGGGGATCTTTTTTATCCCCTCTCTTCCCTTTTGAAGTGGTGCTGCCTATTTTGGGAGGCAAGGGCCACTTCCAAGAGGGTTTTTGTTCGCTGAAGACCACGCGGAACGGCGTCAGACACTTGTGTTGTGGTTTCTCAGGATTTCTGAGCCAATTTTTTTTTCAGCCTGAGAAGGGAAAAGCCACCCATTCCTGTAATTAGAGCTGAGGAATTGGGCTCTGCAGGCAGACCTTCCTCCTCACAGCATGGGATGGCCAGGAGGTGCTCACTCCCCGTCTGCCCAACGTGCCCATCGTTAAATCTCCTTTACAAAGTTCCTTGGCAAAGCAAATGAGGGGCTGATGGGAGCGTTTCCAGCAAGAACCAGACCCTTTGCTGGGTCTCTAGAGGAGTGTTCAGAAGGTTTCTGGTCCCCACCAGGTCCCTGACACCCAGAGGATCAGCAAACCACCACTCCACAGATCATCGTCCCCAGGACTGGAGACAGACAGAAGCGCTGCAAGTTGCACAGAGAACTCTTGGGGAGTTTTTGTTTTGTTTCGGTCTAAAAATGGCACTTTTTGGCTACAAAGCTGCTCATGGTGCATGCTCAGGAGGTGTCTGCTCACATACCACTCCTTCCCTGGCCTGGAGGCACCTGAAGCAGCAGCCTGACCCCAATTTGCCACGGGAAGTGGGGATGTTGTTAACCCACTGAGGCCACCCACTGTTTGTGTCATCCCAGAGACACCCCCATGGAGAGGGAACACTGAGCACCCTGTCAGGGGTTTCTGGAGCTGAATGTTAGTAGCAGGGAGGGCTCCCAGGATGGTTTCTGTCAGAAGCTGCCAGGAGCTTCTCCTGTCCTGTGGAGCCAAGGACAGCCAGGGCCAGGAGGGACCTACTGCTGGGGGACAGAGTTGGGCCAATGAAGAATCCCAGTCCCAGCTCTGGGAGAACAGAGTTAAGAATTAGGAGTGTGGGGCAGTTGGGAATTCCAGCCATGAGAGAACAACACAGAGACCAAGGTGGGAGCAGGAGGAGGAGAAGGAGAGACCCCACGCTGGAGCGGGGCGGGGGGAAGGACAGAAAACTATTTCCTCCCCTTATCCCTGCAGCCCGTGGAGATCTTTTGGGGTGCACAGACCCCCCTGCAGCCCCTGGAGGAGCAGGTGGATGCAGAAGGAGCTGTTGCCCTGTGGGAGGCCCAGGATGGAGCAGGATCCTGGCAGAGACTTGCAGCCAGGACTCCTGGAGAAGGAGACCCACCTGGAGCAGGTTTTTCCCC
>VXAU01000625.1:109565-139475 GCA_013399695.1 Formicarius rufipectus
CCTTCTACTAAAAACCTTCATCCCCCTTCTACTAAAAATCTTATCCCCCCCTCCTAAAAACCTCCGACACTGGCAAACAGAGCGAATTAAGATATAAATAAACGTAGCAGGGTAAATCCAACATGGAATTTCCACATCCAAAGGGGTGTCTGCACGTGGGAGAACATCTCCACCATCTTCACCACCCTCTGAGAACCACGGTCACGGCAAAGTATGTGGAACTGGGTGCCAAAAATCCGCAGGTGCTCCTGAAAATCACTAAACCAGCCGAACGAACCCAGCCCTGTGGCCACGCAGCTCCACTGCTGCTGGGGCTCGTGGAAAGCACAGTCAAGATTTGGCCCAGATTTTTCCATATTGCTGCAGATGACAGAAAATACCACACAAAAGCACTTCGTGGGTAATGCCAACCTTTTAAAAGTACTCAATGGAAAATGGCAAAGGTCGAGATTCAAACGGGAGAACACAAGTTAGAGATAAGGAGGGAGAAGGGAAGAAGCATCCCAGCAGGAGGGAATCACCCATCCAGGGTGCTGGTCCATCCACCAGCCCCAAAACTATGGAGAGAAGGGCTGAGCAGCCCCAGAGCTCTTTTGCCTTTCTGAGCTCACAGCAGACAGGAGAGGTTTTAGAAGATCAGACAAAAAAGACCAAACATGGGGTTTAACTTCAAAAATATCTAGGAGGAGAAGTCAGGGAATTACAAACCGGTGACTTTACAAGAACTCCTGGAAAACTGATGGAACAAATAATGAAACAACCTATTTGCAAGCACTTAGAAGATAACAAGATGATAAGTGACTGCCGACACCCATTTGTCAAGAAAATTTAATTTCCTTTAGCGACAGAGCAAGCGGCCTGGGAAGAGCTGGGGGAAAGGGCTGAGCTGTGTGTCTTCATATCCAGGAGGTGCTGCCACACAGGGCTCCCTGAGCAGCACAGCACAGGGGAACTGCTCTCCTGTGGGCACACAACCCATCTGAGAAGCACAAGGAGTGGGTATGGGGTGAGCAAGGAGGGCTGTCCTGGCCCTGACACCTCCCAGACATCAGCAGTGACGTGGGTGAAGCGACAAACGTGTGCAGGGTGAGGGGACACGGGCAGGGAAAGGACAACGGTCCAGAAAACTGGATTGGAAGTCAATGTTGAGGACCCAGGGAATGGGCTGGAGCTGTGTCAGGGCAGGGTTAGGTTGGACCTCAGGGAAAGGGTCTCCTTCCCTCAGAGGGTGGTTGGGCACTGAACAGGCTCTCCAGGGCAATGGGCACAGCCCCAAAGCTGCAAGAGCTCCAGGAGGGGTTGGATGATCCTCTCAGGGACAGAGTGGGATTGTTGGGATGGTCCTGGGCAGGGTGAGGAGTTGGACCAATGTGGGTCCCTTCCAGCTGAGGATATTCTACAGTTCCATGAGACTTGGAGAAAAGTTGGGGAAAAGCATCTGCATGAAGCAGGTGAAAACACCTGGGTGCAGGTGGGAACACACCACTGGCAGCACCAGTGGGGAAGGGCCTGGGCCAGGAAGCACCACAGGCTGAACATCAGCCCTGCACCAGCCTGGCAGGGGGGTGAGCACTGGCATGGACAAGCTGCTCTCCATGGCTCCTGATGCCCAGGGAAACGGTAGAGTCCTCGTGCCTGGAAGGATTTAAAAGCCTTGTGGATGTGGCCCTTGGGGACATGGGTCACTGGTGGCCTTGGCAGTGCTGGGGGGTGGTTTGACACAATGATCTCAGAGGGCTTTCCCAACCTAAGTGGTTTGACCTGCAGCAAAGGTCAATGAGGTTGGACACGAAGAACTGCCTTCCATAGGGTCAGATGGCCTATGACACTGTGGAATCTCCATCACCAGAGGTTCTTCTGAAAAGCTCATGCAAACCCCAGCCAGGGGTAGCTCAGGATCTACACAGACACCCTGACTGACACTTCCCAGCCCCAGGACAATCTCTCCTCCAGTGCTGACCAAATCCCTTCCAACTTGCAGCCCCCGTAGCAGGTTGTGCCTAAGGACACCACAGCTGAACCACCTGGTGGAGAACGACTTCCTCATGCTCGCTTTAAACCCACTGCCCAAAACTGCACCAAGTGAAATGCTGAGTTCTCATGTCAATTAAAAAAACCCCAAAACTTGATGTTCTCCCTCCCTGTCTTCGGCCTCCTCTCCATTCTGCTGGAAGCTGTCCCAAATCCCTGATTAGCCCCACATCCTCCATGTGTGTGTTTCTGAGCTGCCCCAGCTGAACCCACACCAGTGAAATGCAGATCTGGACATCCACCAGTGGGGTCATGGGATAGAATCACAGACTATCCCAAGTCAAAAAGGACCCACAAGGACCATCAAGTCCAACTCCTGGTCCTGCACAGGACATTCCCCAAGGATCAATTCCACCACGTGCCTTAAAATGTTGCCCGAACTCTCTTTGAGCTCTGTCAGCTTTGGTGCTGTGACCACTTCCCTGGGCTCAAGTTTGCCCCTGGAAAGACCCAGGATGCTCCTCGTGGGTCCCTCCCAACTCAGGATATTCCAAGATTCTGTGATTCTATCCCTCCCTCTCCCACCACTCCAAGTCCAGAAGAGAAGCTCTTCCAGTAGGACCTTCTCCCACTTAGGACCTTCTCCCAGTTCCCACTCCCCACTCCAGCTTTGCCTTCCCAGATCCGAGGTGTGCAACCATTCCAGCAGGAAGCCACTAGATGGCTTGCTGGAAACGCCGGCGGCTCTCCCTGGAATTTCTGCAGTGGGATTTCCTTCTCCCCAGACCTGCCCCTCCTCCAGGAGCCGCGGCCCGAGCTGCCTCCTGCAGAAAGGAGCACGACGTGGCACGGCTTTGGTGGAGAAGGAGCTGCTTTCTTGCAGCAGGAGGGATCTTTTTGGTACTCTGGGTGTGCTCTCGGGAATGCTGTGAGGTTTGTCTGGGTGCTAAAAAAAGTGGGATTTGGGAAAGCAAGTGAAGTTGTAAAACACAGAGACTCAAGGTCCCCCAGAACATCCCCCTGTTTTCCATATGCAATGTCCATCCTGCAGGCAAGGCTTCCTGTTGGGATTAATCTTGATTTATCTGTCCCCTCTCTCTTGGCCAATGGGTGGGTTGAAAATGCGTCCTATTTTCTGCCAAGCTCCTGCAGAGAGGGACGTCACCCATCCCCTTATTCCCACCCTCTGGGGTGGTTTGGTGGTGCTTTCAGGTGGCACAGCCAAAGTCCAGCCTGGCACCAGTTGGGGTTCTGCAGCAGCCTGGACAGACCGAGCAACCAAAGATCACTAAACAAGGCCTGCAGTGAACTGCTCAAAGAGGTCAGTGCCACCTGCACACAGGAGCAAAACAGGCAGAAAAAGCAGATCCTGGGGTGAACTGGGGGCAGGGAAGGAGGAGGAGGAGGATGGGGGAGGCACAGGTGGACTCCTCTTCCTCACAGCTGGGGAGAGCTGAGTGTGAAGGTCACCACGGGAGGAACACAGGATGGTGCCACAGCTGCTTCTTTGCAACCTCGTCTCAGAGCCCCAAGAGATCTGGGGGTTTAACCCACAACCCCAAAAGGTGGAGCACTGGCCCCAAAGCCTGTGGCTGGTGAGGGACTGGGTGCTCCTCCCTGCCCCAGCCTGGGCAGGAGCTGCTCTGCTGCTCAGCCGGGAGCAGGATGTGCACAATTAGACAAAAATGGAAAATAATTAGATCTGAAAGAGGTTTGGCTCTTTCTGAGATGGGGTGGAAGGTCAGGCTTAATCCCATCTGCCAGAAAACAGAGGGATCTAGAAAGGGCAGCACAGGAGGGAGGAAGCTGGAGCTGCCTGTGGGCAGGGGAGAGGGGCTGGTGGCCCCAAAGCCCCTCTCCACCCTCCCCCTGACCACAGGAGCTCCTGTTTCAGCTCCCCACCTCCCTCCTGGTCATCTGGGATATCTCAGCACCTCACCCTTTGCTGCCAGAACAAGCGTTCTGGCTCAGCTGAGATCAGGATGTGTCCTGGATTTGGGGTCCCACAAGACCTGTGGTAGGTGACACTCATCCCATCAGAGCCTCATTAGTTCCTCTGGGTCCTGCTGCAGGATTGCCTGGTGCTTCCCTTCCCAAGGACTTCACTGCCCCGTGGGATGGCACCACTACTGGTGTTTGCAACAGGCCAATCTGAGCATGGACAGAGCCTCAGAGTCAGGAACTGCTGCCCTGAAACCCCCCAAAATCCCTGTCCTGGCTGTTGCTGTCCTTGCACCAACGTGGGCTAAAATAACAACTGACCACGGGCACCCCAAGGAACCAGCTCCCATCCCAGCCCTGTACTGGGAAGGGATGGGACTTGCTGGTGCTCCCCAAAAGCAAAAAAACCCCAAATTTTATTAAGGGACATTTCCTTGGGTGGGAAGCTGAATGAAGGTGGGATGTGGAACCACCTTCTACTGTAGGATGACTTAACCAAGAGGATTTTGCTGCCAGACAGCCCAGCTGATGCATGTGCAGGGTGGCTGTGGATAAATCCAGCTCCAAATCCAGCTGGGTCCTGCTTCCAAGGCTGAAACCTGTGCTATGAATAGGACCAACCCCATCCCCAAAACTGGGGCTTTCTGGCTGGAGAAAGAGGTGGGGTTTGTCAATTTATTAAGCTCTCCTGGGATTTCTATGTCATAAATCTGCTTAATCACTGCTGGATCCCTGCAAAGTGGTCACTGCTTCCATGTCTGGTGGTGATGGATCCTCCTCTAACACTGCACTGCTTGGGGGACCTTCCTGCCTTGACCCTCCACCTGCCTCCTGAGGGATGATGACTGGGTGGTTTCAGCCACCAGAGGAGAGGCACTTGGACCTCCTGAAACTGTTGATGCTCTACCAGGAACACTCACGGCACAGGGGCAGGAACACAGAGCTGCTCAGCCTGGAGAAGGGAAGGCTCCAAGGAGACCTCAGAGCCCCTTCCAGAGCCTAAAGGGGGCTCCAGGAGAGCTGGAAATGGACTTGGGACAAGGCATGGAGGGACAGGACACAGGGAATGGCTTCCCACTGCCAGGGGGAAGGGACAGATGGGATATTGGGAAGGAATTGTTGGCTGTGAGGATGGTGAGGCCCTGGCACAGGTTGCCCACGGAAGCTGTGGCTGTCCCATCCCTCTCCAAGGCCAGGTTGGATGGGACTTGGAACAACCTGGGCTAGTGGAAGGTGTCCCTGCCCATGGCAGGAGTTTGGAAACAAATGATCTTTAAGTTCCCTCCCAACCAATGCCATTCCAGGAGTCCCTGACTGTGCTCACAGGGGTTTTGACAAAGCAGGCATGATGAAGTCTATGAGCTTATAATCAACAGAGCTGATTAACACTGGAAGTGTTTCAAACATCACCCAAGGACTTTCCAAGTGACAAAGGACATTCACACAGCAGGCTCTGGTATCACTGCTCCTCACTGCTAAGTCAGGGCACTTAAGGGCTCCAGTTGTCAGCAAATTGCTCTTAAATGACTGTTTTATTATGCCCCTGTTTTCAGTTTCACAAAGTTTTCCATAAAAAGTTCTCAAAAGCCCATTAAGATAATTTCTCCAAGCAAGTAATGACTAAGAGATGGAATCACAGAATCGGTAAGGCTGGAAAAGACCTCTGAGTTCACTGAGTCCACCCATTAACCAGATGTTCAAATGCAAAGGGCACCCTCCAAGCACCTTCCCAGCAGGGCTGAAAGGGAACAGCACTTTCAGATGTATTCATGGAGGAAAAACAGGAGTTTGGACTAAAAATTCAGGCTGAGATTCCTGATCTTGCCCATTAGGGACTGCAGGGAGGACCTGGGTGCTCCTGGATGGCAACCAAGTGCTCCTAGGGATGGATGACACTGAGGGCTTTGTGTCTTGGGTGTCCAAGAGCAAACCAGAAATCCACTTTGTGCTCAGGCACCTGGAATCTGCTTCAAGGAAACTTGAAATTGGTGGCCACAGAGCAAGCAGTGGCTATTTCTGGGAGGGCAGGAAGGTTTTTTCAAGAGGCTTCCTCAGCAGGTCCCAGAAGAGGCTCCCATTGTTTGCTGCTTCCTGGATTATGGATGCAGCCTCGGCTCTGGGCAATGGGCAGAGAGATGTGGAGGCACCCACTTTTTTTTTTGGTCAGAGGCAGAAAAATCAGCATTTGGACTCTTTCTGGTGTGTAAAGACTCAGCAGCACATCACTACCCACCAGCTTCTCCACAGAGCCACGGGAGATGCTGCACTTCCAACGAAGTCACCCAAATCTGTGGTAACTGAGGCCATCTCCAGTCAGCCCTGGGATGTCACACCTATTCCAGCTGCCTGGGTGCCCTCACCAGCTCAAAAACCTGCCCCTGCACATGAACACAACCCAACAACATCACATCATCTCCCAGGGAGCAGCCAAGAGACAAACCTTAACCCTACATCTACCAAACACTCGCTCCAGTGGCTCCCGAGCACTTCACTCTGCCTTCCTTTCCAGTTGAATTGACCCCTTTGGAGACTGAATTGATCTGGCTTCAGATTCTGAATTAAATGATTTTTAAGGTCCCTTCCAACCCAAACCATTCAGTGATTCTATGAGTGGCTTGGAGAGACCACACCCCACCCAACCCGGGGTGGTTTGCTGCAAAATTAAAGCAAGAAGTTAAAAATGCAGAGATTTCACCCAGGAGCCTGAATTTGCACAGAGAGTACAGACCAAGGGCAAGTTGCTGCCAGTCCCAGCCTTCCAACAACTGGATTTGCTGCTCTGTGAGATGGTCCAGCTCCTCACCATCCATCACACAAACCCTCCCTCTGACAGTGCTGGATGTGAACCTCTGCCCCGGCTCCCGGCTGCAGCAGCTCCCACTGCAGGTGAACCACAGAGCGTTTCCAGCCGAAGGGATGTTAATTCCTATTTGCAGTAATTAGCACCTGCACACCAGCCCGGTTACAGATACTTTGTTTGGGCAAATTGACATCATTCCCTTCGTAAATCAGCCTCACTGAAAAGGCCAAAGTGAAGGAAAACAAAGCGAGAGCGCTGTTGGAAAGTCTCTGTAGCCCGTTCAGAGCACATCAATACCCTCACTGCCGAACCTGGCCCTCCACCAGAGGCCAAATTAACACAATTCCAGCATGTGCCTCCTCCTTATTGCCACCGAGGCTAATTAAAAGGGAAACAATCTCAGCGATCAAGGTTACTGCAGACCTGCCAACCGCACAGGGCAGAGGGAGAAGCTGACACTGAATCCTCCTCCTCCTCTCACCGATGTTGATGCAAAACCACAGATAACACAGGGCAGGAGACACGGGGGAAGTTCCCCAGCCCTGCCACGTCCACGAGGCTGCAGCGTGGGGTGTGGAGCCCCCACCAACCTCCCCCTGGCTGTGCCCAGCAGGTCTGGCTTTAGAATTTTGAGCCTGTGCCGGCGCTGAGCTCAGCACGGGGCGGGGGCACCTAATCCCACCCGTGGGAAGGCGACGGGAGCCGTGCCAAGGGGCGCCGTGCCCGCTGGATCTGCCACCCTGGCACTGCAGCAGCCACGACGGGCCAGCTCTGCAGCCTGGGAACAGCTTCCTCACAGGTCCCCAGAGCTGCTCCCCCCGGCAGGGAACACGGGATTTGTCAGAGGAAAAGGCAGGGAAACCCCACAGTCGGTTTTTTGCTGTCCCTCCGTTCCATGCGGGACTGAGCCTGACCCGGGGAGGAATTTGGGAAGAGGTGGTGAAGCTCTTCCCCTTGGAAGGATGAAGCCTTGGTGAGTTGCTGGGAACAATCAGAAGATTTGCAAACAAGCCCTGGACACCAGGAGGGTTTGAAGGCTGCAACTGGTGGGGATGGGGGCTGTGACCTTCTCCTGGAGCCCTCACCCCAACAGCTGTGAACAGCCAGGTCCAGGGTGCTCAGGGCCATCCCAGCTCCTTGAGCCCAGAAGGATATAAAAAGGTAACCAGAGAATTCCCCTTTCCCTGTCTGGTCCCTTTCCCGTGCAGATTTAAGTGCTGATGACTTCCCTGAAGGACAGACAGATCTTTTGTCCCTCAGCACCCATGAGGGAAGGACAGCCAGACAGCAACCTGTGCCTTGCATCACACGGGGCACGTGCACCAGCACCTCCCTTCTCCAGCGTTCCCATCCCTGCTTGCATCCCAGCTCCAGCCCCATGCCAAGGGGCACTGGCACTTGATGGAAAACCTGCCAGTGGTGCCCCTGCAACCTCTGGGTTCACACGGTGCTGGTTCCCCTCCGTGTTCCCAGCAGCCACTTCACACTCTGAGAGGCTAAAAACACATCAAGGACTTTCCTAATGTTTCTGTCAGGGGTTTCTGGAGCTGAATGTTAGTAGCAGGGGGGGCTCCCAGGATGGTTTCTGTCAGAAGCTGCCAGGAGCTTCTCCTGTCCTGTGGAGCCAAGGACAGCCAGGGCCAGGAGGGACCTACTGCTGGGGGACAGAGTTGGGCCAATGAAGAATCCCAGTCCCAGCTCTGGGAGAACAGAGTTAAGAATTAGGAGTGTGGGGCAGTTGGGAATTCCAGCCATGAGAGAACAACACAGAGACCAAGGTGGGAGCAGGAGGAGGAGAAGGAGGGACCCCACACAGGAGCAGGGTGGGGGGAAGGACTGAAAGCTATTCCTGCCCCCTCTCCCTGCAGCCCCTGGAGATCCATCGGGGTGCACAGACCCCCCTGCAGCCCCTGGAGGAGCAGCTGGATGCAGAAGGAGCTGCTGCCCTGTGGGAGGCCCAGGATGGAGCAGGATCCTGGCAGAGACTTGCAGCCAGGACTCCTGGAGAAGGAGACCCACCTGGAGCAGGTTTTTCCCCCAGTAGAAGTGTTGCCCGGGGGATGGACTCACGTTGGAGAGTCTCTGGAGGACTGTCCCCCGTGGGAGGGACCCCAGGGGAGCAGGGGAAGGACTCAGAGCTGTGGCCCCCCTGCAGCCCGTGGGCAGGACCGTGGGGGAGCAGGTTGTCCCCCTGCAGCCCACGGAGCCCATCGGGGGGCAGAGACCCGACTGCCCCCCATGGAGTGACCCCCAGGACAAGAGCAATGGCAGCAACAACACCCACCTGCAAACCTCCCATTCCCTGCTCCCTGGAACTGCTGGAGGGAGGGAGGAGTGGGAGGAGAGGGGTGTTCTTGGGGCTGATTTATTTCTTACTTTTTAGTTTTAGTGCTTTGAGTTTTAGTTCTTATCTTGTTAGTAATAAATGTAAGTATTTAGCTACTCTGAGTTTGTTTTGCCATTCTCTCTCAGCTGTTTTTGCCTTTTCACCTTTTCCTTTCCCTCTGGGAATGGGGGGGCCTGGAGGTTTGGGTGGACACGGGGTGCAAACCACCACAGTTTCTTTTCCACGGGGGGTGGCTGAGGCAGAGGAGCTCCGGGCAGGAGAGCAGCCCAGAGTGGATGCAGGGACGAGAGGCCAGGAAAACGCAGCAGCAGGCACAGCACGTCCTGCAGAATGAGGGAATGGCTGGGGAAGGCCTCCTGCAGACAGCACTGGTTCCTTGGGAGACAGAAAAAAAAAAGGCAAGAGCCAAAGAGGCATGAAAAGAAAAGCACTTCTGACCATAGAGAGGGATTTGAGGCCAGGTTGGATGGAGCTTGGAGCAACCTGGTCTAGTGGAAGGTGTCCCTGCCCATGGCAGGGGTGTGGAATGAGCTGGTCTTTAAGTTCCCTTCCAAGCCAAACCATTCTGGGATTCTGTGACTCAGCACAGAATTCAGGAAGGAGCACCTTCTCCATCCTTAATGACTGAGATTAAAAAGCTCCATGTAAATTAACTCCATGTAATTAGTATCCCTTTGACTTGTTGAATGTAACAGAAAGAATTTAACCACTGAAAAGAATTCTGTCCCAAAGACACGACAGCTTTTGCAACAGCTCCCAACAACCTCCTCCATGCCATGGGCAAGTCCTTCACCACCCACTGCCCAAGCATCCCAAAGGCAACCCAGTTTTGAAGAACAGTCCATTTCATACAATCCTGGAATGGTTTGAGTTGGAAGGGACCTTCAAGACCACCCAGTCCAACCTCCTGCCATGGGCAGGGACACCTTCCACCAGCCCAGGTTGCTCCAAGCCCCATCCAACCTTGCCTTGGACACTTCCAGGGATGGGGCAGCCACAGCTTCTCTGGACAACTCTTTAAACGATTTCTTACAACTGCAAATCCAGGCTAAGGAGATGTGACCACATGGCAAGCAACATCTGGGGGGAAAAAAACCCACACAAACCCCTTTCCCCCAAAAAATCTTCCTGGGGAATAAGACACGGGCCCTACTGGAGTTGATGCCCTTTTGAAGGCAGTTCTTGGGCACCAAGTTCACCTGTTTATCGCTGGCAATCCCTTCTCCGCCAAGCTCTCCAAAGCCAGAGCATCCTCACCAAGTCTTAGCAGAGGCTGGGCATTTTGGCACTGAAGCCAGGCTCAAACACAATGGATCACCGAATCATTTAGGTTGGAAAAGACCTCCAAAATCAGCGAGTGCACCCAGTGACAGATCCCCACCTTGTCACCCTGCCCAGAGCCCCGAGAGCCATGTCCAGTCCTTCCTTGGACACCTCCAGGCGTGGGGACTCCACCAACCTCCCTAGTCAGGTTAACAACCCCTCCACAAATAAAATGCTTCCTGAGAGGAGATCCTGAGATCTTCTCATCCCATCACCCCAAGCAGGCTGACGACACCTCACCAGCACACAGAGCAGGGCAGGGAGCTCAGAGCTCTCCATCCACTTCGCAAATAGTCCTAATTTCCGTCAGACACAGAACAAACCGGGATCTCCCTCTCCAAAACATCCCTTAATTCCTGCTGAGAGCCACAAGGAGAGAGGGAGCACAGCTCCACTGTGAATTGAAATAAGGAAGATTTTCATATTGCTGCCACTGTTTTCCCCCTCCACCTCCCGAGCCTGCCAGAGCTCCAGTCATTAGGAGGCTGTTTGTACAAACCCAGATGTATTTTTAGCGCCGGCGAATCGCATGGCACGATCATTAAGGAGCTTCTGCAGACAGCAACAAGAGCAGGGATTTTTCCTCCTCTAAATTGGCTCCAGCCACCACAGTTTTCAGCCCAAAGCAGACTTTCAGGAAATTCAGAAGGAGTGGGGAGTCTTTTTCCATGACACGTTTAACACTCGGCTGTCCCGCTGCGCATCCGACGGGAGGGTTCCTTATGGATTTGTTTTCCAGGCTGTGCTGCTGCACACGGAGCATAATACGTGTATTATCACAACACTCCCTAGCAACAGGACTTCAATTTAGTGCAGGGATTTCAGCATCTCACTGACTCAGAGCAAAGATGACACGCTGGGAAAACCTTATCAAAAGCCCCACGGGTGCCAAGGGAACCTACGCTGCATCAATGATGGCATTCCACGGGCACAGCGTGGCCGGCACTGGCACGGAGAACACCTCGGGAAAAGAGGAATTTGCTCCCCTGATTTCAAAAGCCACAGACCAGCCAGAGTGGTCTCGTGGAGAAATGTCTACACTGATGAGAGCGGTGCCAGAGGGTGGGAGAGTGAAAATCCAGCAGGTTCTGCCTGACTGCTCAGTGCTTGGACACGAGAACCTGGGATTTGTTTTGGTGTCAGCAGTGAGAGCTCAGAGCCAGGTGGGGCACGAGTGAGGATGAGACACCACCTCCTGCTTTACACCCAAGGGCCAGGAGGAGGACAGACACCTGGCAGACAACCCAACCAACCTCCTGTGAAAGCTGGCCTGAAGAGTGAAGCCAACCTGACACCAGACAAGGAGGCACAGCACCAGTTTCCCTTTCCTTGCTGGAGCCCACAGGCTCCTGGGCACCACAGGCATCCCGCTCCCAAGCCAGAGATGGGGAGGATGGACTTTGGGAAGGGCAGGAAATAGTGCCAGCATCCCAGCCGACCACAGAGGTGCAGAAGCTCCATCAACAGTGTGGACACCATGAGGTGAGGTGTTCCTCCACTGCGGCAGGAGAGCAGGAGAAAGCAGGAGCACCATGCATGGATGGGTTGGAGAAAGGCTGTCACAGCAGAACTGACTCCAGAGCCCTGTCCCTCTTGGACAATCCTGGGGAATCCATCAGCCCTTGTGCATGCAACGAGGAGACAGAAATATCAGAGCAGCCGTGCCAGGTCCGAGGGACAAAGATATCCCGACGAGATCCCGGGTCAAGTGGCTTTGGCCAAGTTGCTGTGCAAAGCCAGGGGAGCTCAGCAGGGCCCATGGCACCTGGGGGGAGTCAGCAAGGACAAGCACAATCCAAGAGGGGGCTGAGGATCCTTCCAGGAGAGCCCCCACTCCTCGGAGCCCGCGGGCTCAGCCACGGCAGCGCTCTGCTGGTCTCGCTGCTCCTGAGACCGGGGAGACAGGTGGGAAAGGAGTTCACTGCCTGCTGTCACTGACTCTGGGTGCCTCCACACACCCTCAAATCCAGGTTTTCTGTGGAATTTCTTAGGATGTAGGAAGCCAAAGAAATAAAACATGTGATTTCTGTGTCTCTTCTTGGAGCCTAATCCATAAAAACGCCCCGATCTACCCGGCTTTCAACAGGGGGACTTCAGGCACAGCCACGAGCAGGGAGGAAATACTCCTCTGACTCCTTAATTTCAATTGCAAAAAGCCCTTTAGCAACAGCTCAATTGAAATGCAGATAAGTTTCTTCAAAGGCTAAAAAAAATAATTTATATATATAAAAAATTATCTGAATGTCATAACGGTGTTGCCTAAAATGGATAAAGGATTTAGAAGGGGGGAAAATAATACTAAAAATAAGTTATGAAGGGTATGTAAGGTATTGATATACAGCACATGGTTTAAACTGTTAATCATTGAACAGATTCCAGTATAAAAATAAAGAGACTGAAGCTGCACATAATGGAGGAGTTGCTCTATTTATAAACTTCTCTGTGCAAAGGGCAGCGAGGGTTGGGATGAGCCGGCAGCGGAGGCAGAGGGACACTGCTACAGAGCCCACACTGCAGGGAAAATAAACAGTCATTATTATTATTATTATTGTTATTTTTTAAAGCCTTGTCAACAAAATCCCACCGGGTTGTCCAGGAGTCCGTGTGCCCCGGCCATGTGAGCAGCGTTTCCAGCCCTGGCATGTGACAGCTCTTCCCAATTTAGCCAGAAACTGACTCCCTCTGACCTGTAATAACACCGCTCCCAAATTAGAGCCTTCAATTTGGTTTGGCCCCGGTCCTTCCCTCCCAGCGACATAAAGCATCCTTTTTTTTCCCCCCTCTCTCTCCCCGAACATTCCTAATCCCGTCCTTTCACCCTGCCAACTCAAAGTCCCGTTCAGCCTTTTCCTATTTTGTTTTTTTTTTTGGGAGGGGGGGGGAGGGATAAAGGGATGCAAAGCAGGCAGCAAAAACGCAGGGAAACAGCCCGGTGGAAAAACACCAAGAGACAAAAAGGGAAAAAAAAACCCCAAAGAAAACAAACACGACAACAAAATCAGCCGAAAAATTCCAAGTTGGTGACATTCAGCTGGAAAAGCTCAATGACTCACATGCAAATAAAAATCTGCCTAAATTCACTGCTGCATGACGCAGGCCACTGGCTTCGGCATGAAAAGGGCCGGGATGAAATCATCCCCAATGAGAGGGGAGCTTGGAAGGCTGCGGAGGGAACACAAAGGAAGGAAGTTCAGCGGAGTGAGAACATCCATCCCCCTTTTCCCCTCCTTCCCACCGACACTTCGCACCATCCGTCATTCCCCGCCGCCGCTGGGAGCCGCCTGCCAGCTTTTAATGGGCTTTCCTGGAATACTGACTCCAAAGTTAAAGGAAAAGAAATGTGGCCCCGTCCCCCCCACCCCACTCAGAGGCTCCTTCCAGAGGTTTCTGTCCTGCTCTCTGCAGAGGTGTTGGAGAAAAAGGCTGGACCGAATCCAGTCCCTCCTCCCAAATCCCCCCCAAACTGGGATTTAAATCTCAGCTCTCGGGTTTTCTCTCGCACTGCAACAGAGTTTTAAATCTCCCGAGCTCTGAAATGCACCCCTGGCTCAGGGATGGTGCTGGGGGGTTCCCCCTGTGCTGCACGAGCATTGGGGCTTTGCATCCTACCCCTGCCATGGGGTTGTGCCACAGAGAGAGTGGCACAGAGGTCATTGGCCGTCTCCAGGATGAGAAGAGGATGATGAGAGGGAAGAATAAACCCAAAAAGGTTGTTTTGACCTGGATCAGGAATCACAGCATGGCTCTCTACAAAAGGCTTCGGGTGCTCCACCTGAGAAGGGAAAACAAACCTGAAAACGAGTGTTGGCCCCTCTTCACGCCCCAAAATGCTGCTCAGGGGATCACCTGGTGAACATGTCCCACCTGGAGTTTGGCATCCAGCTCTGGGGCCCCCGATATAGGATGGATATTGGAGTCCAGAAGAGGCCATGAAGATGCTCTGAGGTCAGAACATCTCTGCTGTGGAGACAGGCTGGGGGAGCTGGGGGGGCTCACCTGCAGAAGGGAAGGCTCCAGGGACACCTGAGAGCCCCTCCCAGTGTCTGAAGGAGCTCCAGGAGAGCTGGAAAGGGACTGGAGACAAGGCATGGAGGGACAGGACGTAGGGAATGGCTTCCCAGTGCCAGAGGGTGAGGATAGATGGGATATTGGGAAGGGATTCCTGGCTATGAGGGTGGGCAGAGCAGCTGTGGCTGCCCCTGGATCCCTGGGAGTGTCCAAGGCCAGGATGGGGCTTGGAGCCCCCTGGGCTGGTGGAAGGTGTCCCTGCCCATGGCAGGGCACTGGTGTGAGATGGTCTTTTAAGCCCCTTCCAACCCAAAGCAGTGTGTGATTCCATGACCCATCCAGGATGCAGGGGGGCAGCACCTCAGGCACCCAGGATGGTCACACCCAGCAGCTCACCTCAACTGGGACAACACAGGAGGAAACCAGGGGACCAGCTGCACATTCACTGGGCAGGTGGGGGTTGACATGCCTGTCCCTGGGAGTCCCCACAGGGCTGTCCTTTTGGGAGACCCCAAAGTTCTCCTCAGCATTCCCCTGCAGTGGCTGCAGGAGCAGGGGGTGAACAGGGCCATAAAAGGGCACTGGGAGACACCACCCTCCAGCCAACATTTGCTCCAGAGGAATCCACACCTCCCCAGGGGGGGAACAAACCCTATAAAAATAATATCTGGAGGTCTGGGAGAGGGGAAAGGCCGGGAATGCCTGCAGGAGGACACCAGGGCCATCTGGTCCCCCAGCCCTGGTGACACTGCCCTCCCTTCACCACCAGATGCTAATTCCTTTCATCCTGCCTGGCCCTGGGCTGGTGTAATTTTAGGGCAGTGAAAAGGCCCATCTGCCTTTGAGATGCTCATTTATTTCTGGCTAAGCCCCCTCTTTCCCCACTCCCTCCTTCAGGGAAGCCCAAAACAGGAGCTGTGGGGGATGGATGGTGTTCCTGGTCTGCTCCTCTCATCAGCAGGAGCTGTCTGGAGGATGTTCTGCACCACTGCCACTCACCACACTGGGGGGGGGTTATTACCTTCAAAGCCTTCTGCAAACACTTTTCCCTTCCTCCCTGTATTGCCACAAAGTTGTAATTATTGTGAAAGTTGTAATTATTGTAAAAGTTGTAATTATTCCCTCCCCCCTGGACACGGTGGGCTCGGTCCAGCACCCTGGAGCTTGGCCAAGATGTGCTCAGCAAAACTCCACGAGGCCAAAGTGAAGCTCAAACAAAGTGGTTCCTCTCTTTGGCTGCTGGGGACTGCCACTGCTGCTTCCTGCCCCACAGCACACATGGAAATGGGGAAAAATCAAAATAAATGCTGGAACCACACCGGCCAAGAGTGGAATTTCCACGTCTGAAGAGGAAATGAAGTGCCAGGAGGGAAAGAAGCTTCAAGGAAAAGTTTTGCTTTGATACACAGATGAGTGCTAGGAATAGAAGTCACTGCCACAATTATGGAAAATACTAATTTGCAGGAAAAATACTGCAAACCCCCTCATGCCCGAGGTGTCTCCAGTCACACCAGGCAGCCCTGTGGAAGGAGGAGACCAGGAGCTGCAGGGAGAAGGTGACGTGCCACGTCCTGCCCGTGGCTGCTGCCACTGCTGGCTCCAAACCTGGCACCTTGAACCTGAAGCAGTTGCCTGTATCCCTCAATGAAGCTTTTCCTGGGAGCAGAGAGGAGCTGGGAAGGGAGAACCTCCTTGGTGGTGCTAGGTTGGCATCTTCAGGTGGCTCAACACACTCCTGGCTGGGAGCTGCCCAGCTCTTGGGATGAATGCTGGATTCAATCCTTGGGAGAAACGGTGGATCCTCCTCCACGTCCCAGCCAAAGGCAGCCAGGAACCCTCAGGAGGGTCAAGCAGGGAGTGTGGGCCAACAGGCTGGATCTGTGCACCTGCCAGCCACGAAATCACTGCTTTTTCTTGGTTTTTTATGATTTTCACAAGTGTGTGGGGCAGGATGGAAGAGAATTCCTGCCCCCCAGGTCACCCCTTCCACGACCGACCGGTTTCTTGCGCAAACCCAGGCTGTGCAAACCTCGGGCAGCTCTCCCAAAACTTGGGGGTTTCAAAGGTTGTGGTTCAGTCTGAGGTTTGGCCCCGTTCTCAGCTCTCTTATGGACCTTCAGCAGCTACAGGGACATCAGACACCAGAGAACACACTTATGGAGGAGCTCCCCTTGCTGCACACACCCCGCAGGCTGAAGAGCAAGAGCTTCTTATGCCGCCAAGTTCCACACAAGGAAAACACAACCAGGACTTCAAAAAAAAAAAAAAGAAAATTCCTGTGCAGGGCTTGAGGTGTTAAAATCAAGCCCTGGCCTTGGCAAGCCACAACTCTGCCCTGCAGGAGGCTGGGGAAGCACCTGGTTGCTCATTGCTTCGAATTCTCTGCAGTAAATAAATGAAAAAGTAATGTAATGGCTCTGATGAGACCTCAGATTTGACAAGATTTCCTCCCTGGGTAAAAACTGACCCATTTTGCTTTGGTTTTAAGGTATGGTGAGCAGAAAAAAATCGCTTTTTTTCAGTCCTGTGAACTGAGGACAAGCAGCTACGCCCCCACAGTGGGATGCAGGAATCCCAAAAGGATTCGGGGGATGCACAAATTCCTCCCTCCCCCTTCCTGCTGCTCCCAAAGCGCTCCCCAAAGGCAGCGATGAGTCACCGCGAGGAGGAGACTTTCTCCTTCCACCCGCTTTGATCCTGCCCTGAAGTGCCAGCGACAAAGAGGAAGGAGGGGAGAGCTGGGGTTGAGTCAGGGGGGGACAGCAAGGTCTGTGTTCAGAGCAAAGTGAAACAACTCCTTTTGTTTTTTGGGAACTCCCCCAAAAAGGGCACAGGAAGAGCTGGCTCTCCCCAGTCTGCACTCAGCTGACTCCCTGCATCCTTCCCAGCTGGACAAGCACTCCTAAGGCTGGGACACGGGGTTAAAACACACCTTCTCCTGGGAAATCCACCTTTCCCTGGGGAATTCACTGCCATACCCACTTGGCTTGTCTTCCCTTTATAACCAGCCTCACGTTTTGCTGCTCACAGAGCCAGGGAACGCTGCAGGACCTCCAAACAAAGAGCGACGTTGTTCCCTCAGAATGGAACTGCTGTTTTCATGGCTATCTCCCCAGAAACATCCCAGGAGCTGCAAGGATTCTTTGGAGGGGGGGCTGGGGGGAGGCTCAAACGAGGTGACAGCACTGCAGTCACAGCTGTTTCACTGGGAAGGTTTCCATGATGCTCTTTCCACTGGCAACACGTGACAGGGTCAATGTGGACACTGAATTTGAAGGACAAAGAACTCCAGTCCTTGCAATTACACGTTCCCACTGCCTGGCTGGCTGGTTTGGCCACACCTGATTCCACTCCCGTAACTGCTGATGTCCATCAAAGGCTCCAAAATTACTCTGAGAAGCCCAGCTCTGAGCAATGATGAGTTTGATCCCACTCAGCACACGAAACCTGAAAAGTTTTCCCCACTAATGCGTTTTCTCTCAAACCAAAATCCTCCTCCTCTACCTGCCTGGCTAAAATGTCCATTTCCAGCTACTAAACCAACCACAACAAGAATCTGAGATCTCATTTTCTTCACCAAATTCCAGGATTTTTGAGGAGAAACTTCCAACAAAACAAAAACCTGGAATTTTTTTGGAAGCAGCGAGAGGAACTGACCTCCCTGCGAAGGAAAATCTTCCCTGCATCTTTTCCCCCCTGAAGAACAGCAACATGTTGCAATAACCCACATGGAAGGATGCAACCTTCACTGCTCAGAAGTGATGAGCAGGAGAAGCAACAGGGTTTCTGGAAGCTGCTGAGCTCTCTCTTACCATCCAGACTCCTGATTCCAGCTGATTGGAGACTCAAGTGGCTCTGAGCCAATCCATGGAGACACAGCAGGAAATGTGCAGAAATCCAGTAAATTAGGAGATGTACAACACTCAGAGGGGCCCAACAGCCTGACCAGTTCAGGGCTGACAAGAAACTAAAAATATTGTTAAAGGCACTGTCCAAATGTATCTCCAGAACTGACAGGCCTGGGACACCGACCACCTCCCTTGGAAGCCTTTCCCAGTGTTTGACTCAGTCAAGGAATCCTGGAACCCTGGAATGGTTTGGGTTCAAAGAGACCTTAAAGATCAGCCAGTCCCACCCCCTCTCATGGGCAGGGACACCTTCCACCAGCCCAGGTTGCTCCAAGCCCTGTCCAACCTGGTCTTAAGCACATCCAGGGATGGAGCAGCCACAGCTTCTCTGGGCAACCTGTGCCAGGGCCTGCCCGCCCTCCTTATGAAGAACTTCTGCCCAATATCTAACCCATCCCACCCTCTTTGTCCTTCCAGATCAAACAGTCTGTTCTGTGCTGGTCTGTTCTCTCCCATCCTCCCATCCTCATGCCATTCCAGGCAGTTTGGCTCTGCTGCAGGCACATCAACCCTGCAGAAAGACCTGACTCCTGAACACCTCCAGCAATTTGGACTCTGTCTGGAGAGGCACAAACTGCACCCAGCCAGCATGGAAGTGTCAAAGAAAGGCTTTACTGTGTCCCAACAGAGCAGCAGCATCATCCCACTCTGCACTCTGTCTGCAGCCTCCAGCTCAGAGGGTCTAGATCCCAATTCCCCCTTGGAAAAGTGAAGCTCCCAGCTCCAAGGGATCCCAGCCATGCTCAGACACTCCAGGTTTCTAACACTGGCTGGTGTGAAACTTCAGGATGGGTTTTAAACTCCTCTGTGCTATCCTCTGCCTCTTCCAGCTTCCCATCCCATCTCCTCCTGGGATCAGGAATGTCTCAGGCAGAGGGGAATTGCAAGATGCAGCTCTCCAGCACACTGGCAATCCCTTGCAGACAGGCACTCACACGAGTGATGCTTGCAAAGCCTCTGCTCCTCCTCTGGGCTGCTTCACAAGCAGCAACACAAGCAAGAGACTTGGTAAAGGCAGAGACCTGGACAGCAGGAACAAATTCCCTGCCCTGCCACTTTGCACAGTCCCTTTGCTGCTGTGGAATAGGAGCAGATGGACAGTGGACAACAAAGTGCCATTCTCAACATGAAGCAGCACGACAAGAAGAGCTGCAGAACAAACACTGGGAGGTTTTATATGGAAACACAGCAGGGGGAACTGGTGTTCCCAGAGATGCTTCTCCATCAGGTGCTGCCAATCGGTTCAGAGCAGGAAACAGCAGCAGCTCCAGCAGGACCAGCTCACAGGAGCACAGGGAGGAGGTGGAGAAGGTGCTGAGAAGCTCTGGTTTCCCATTCCCACCATATACCACTGGGAAATACAGGAAAACAGATTCTTAGGGAGAGATCACAGATGCAGTAAATTCCTGGCTTGATAAAGCAACCAATGTGAGGCCATGCTCAACTTTCAGACCTTATAATGGCCACCACTGTTGGCAGAAGGGAGTTATTTTGGGGTGAAATCTGAGCAGCTCTCGGGGCAGCAGCACAAAGGCCGGGAGAAGCGTCTCCCTGCTCCCCCTGGGATGGAGCTGCCAGGGACCTGCCTCCACCACTCCCTGCTGCCCCTCTCCTACAAAAGGCTTGGAGAAGCATCTCCCTGCTCCCCCTGGGATGGAGCTGCCTCGACTACTCCCTGCTGCCCCTTCTCCTACACCCCCGTGCCACACGGTGCCTGCCCGTGCCACCGACGCCAACCTGGATGGGACCAGGATGCTGAACACAAGATAAGAGTAGAAATACAAAAGGATACTATTTACCTTCTCCCAAGATCCCAGACGACCTTCACCTCCCCCTGCACACCTTCCTTTCCCCTGTGCCACTCAGTGAGGACTCCTGCTCACAGGAGCTGACTGGGGCAGACATCCCAAGGCTTTGTTAGTGCTTAGTGAACTACAGGGAGCAGCAAGGCTGGAGCTCACCAGCATCTCCTTCCTCCTTGGACCAGCCTTTCCTCTCTTTCAAGTACTTTTGACAGGAGATAAAAGCTTCCTGCACCTTCAGTGGTGGCACAGGAGATGTGGCAGGACACCTTGTCAATGGAAGATGAGTGACAAAGTCGGAGCTCTTCAAGCCCTGCTGTCCCCCTCGACTTCAAAGTTGACACCTCCCACTGTTCTGTATCACAACGATTTTCCACGACACCAAACAAACCAGAGCTGGGTTAGAAAACCATTCCCTCACCCTCAAACCATCCCCGTCACCAGTGCAAGTAAGTGGAGAACCATCTCCCTGTGACTCAGACCCGCCTCTGGGTGAGTGATGTCCAGGAGGACATGGTGTCACCCACCACTGGTGTTCCTCAGGGAACTGCAGCTTCCCTGTGGCAACTCAACCCTTTCAGGCAGGGACCTAAAACTGCCCACCCAAAGGGAGGAACTGCCAAGGGGATGTGGGAGGTTTGGCCTTTGAGAGAGCAAAATAACACTCAGATGTTGGGGAAAAGCAAAGTGACCCAACCCCTGAGAGCACCTGTAGATCTGTCGTTTGAGCCATTCTCTGGGTGACCTCACCCAACTGGACACACCCAACAGTGGGGCTGTGTCCTGGACAAACCTGGCATTGCAGGAGGTTTTTCTTCTCCCCTGCTCATAAAATAAAAAGCTGTTTTCTGCAGCCTGGCTGAACTTCACCTCACTGCAATGCA
Organism: Formicarius rufipectus; assembly: GCA_013399695.1. NCBI lineage: Eukaryota > Metazoa > Chordata > Aves > Passeriformes > Formicariidae > Formicarius > Formicarius rufipectus. The sequence continues at coordinate 130,550 of VXAU01000625.1, forward strand.
ACCACTTCCAGCCCTGCCAGCACCACCTTCCAGACCCACGGCCCCACCATCCAAACCCACCTTCCTGGACCCTTGCACCACAGCCAAGAAAGTCTGTTGTGGTCTGGACTTCATGGGCTGCTGGGTTTAATATTTTCAGATGCTGAAAGCAAGGCAAGCTCCCTGTAAGTTCCAGCCACTCTCTTTAACCCTCTTCTTTTTTGGAAGGCACATTTTCCAGGAAGCCAGGGTGGGAAGACACAAAGGTGTCTCTGGAGCACAACTGGGTCCTCCCATCGCTGACCCTCAGCACATGATGGGGCTGCCTGAAAACACAGTCACTTCCAACCTCTCTTCATGTAAAGACCAAGTGAAGTGACTTTTCATTACCCAGATATGTCTATTATCAATATAATTTATGGCTTGGCATTATTCAGGGAGACTGATGAAGGATCTTTGCTTCTAAAGATAAATCATCTTCCTAAACCCTTCCCAGACACGTTCTGCTTGCACAGAGCTCCTGCATTATTCATCAGGGACCTCCTGCAATACCTTCTCCAGTGGGCTATGAGGAGACCCAGACCCACCTTCTTCTTCTCAGCAGGGTGGTTTAAGTCCTCTGGGATTCCCCAAATGGATGGGCCTGGGACTTCTCCACACTGTTTCTCCACAGAGGTCTCCTAGCCTGTCACAGGGGTTTATATTCCAGCCTCCTCCTCAAGGAATTCTCTGAGCAAAACCCAGAGGAACATCAGGCTGATGGTGGTGATGACAAACAGGGCTGAGGGATGGAATTCAGCTCGGCAGCCTGACCATGTGCCCCACTGCAACGTCACAGGTTGGCTCCTGGTCCTCTCCTGACCATGGATCAACAGGACCAGAAAGCCCTCAATGATCAAAGCATCTCCCACCTCACAGAGTGAAGCCTCCCAACAGCTCTTGAGACCCAAGTGACAGGAGAGCAGGGCTGTCCTCAGGAGCTCTCAATCCTGCAGCACCTTCTTTGGAATCAGAGTAATTTAGGTTGGAAAAGATCCTTGAGGCCAACCATTGAGAAGGCCACCATCAAACCACACCCCCAAATGCCACTCCTCTTTTAAATCCCTCCAGGAATGCTGACTCCACCTCTGTCCTGGCAGTTCCAAAGTCTGACCTTTGCCACAGTCTGATGCTGGGTTGTCTCTGGGCATCTCACCAGGCAAAGTTCCCCAAAATCCTAGAGAAGCCCAGGCTGCTGGCACGAGGAGCAGCATCTGCTCAGCCAGAGCATGACACTGAGCAAGGGCATGTTTGTCATGTCTCCCTGGCCTGTTTCATAAGCTCTGTGGCCACACTGTCACAACCCTGGGCACCTTCACACCTCCCAGGGGTGAGGCCTTCAAGGGAAAGCAAAAAAAAAAAAACCAGCTCCCTGGCAAGGTGGCTGCAGCAGCTACAGGGATCAAAGCTGTGGGCACCAACTCCCACGAAACTTCAACCCCAACAGGCACAAAGAGCTCAGCCAAGGGCCAACGAGAGGGAAGTCAACACTGCTGCAGGTGGGAAGCAGAGCCTCAGCACTGCAAGGTCCTACAAAGCTTTAATCTTGTGACAGTGCTGTGCCTGATGAGCCAACATGGAGAGACAGGAGCCATCTGATTGACCACTGTTTTAGGGATGTCTAAGCTGAGCCCACCAGGACAGTGCTCCCCAACCCTGGTCACAGCCATGCAGAGCACTGGAGATCTTGAGCTGGGCAGTGCTGCCTTGCATTGCCCAAATCCAGACTCTGGTGCAATGCTGGTCACAACAAGAGAGACCCACCCCCAAGCTCAGAGCTGAAGAAAAGCCTCAGTGCTGGCAGAGGAGCAGGAGGCAGCAAACACCTCTGTCACTGTAGGAGGACACACAGATCCTCAGGGAGCAGCGTTCGGGAACTTGCTTTTGATCTCAGCTTATGCCTGGAACATCTCTCTGATGAAACCTGCATTCCATAAACAAACCCTAGCCCAGGGGAGGAAGAGGGTCATCAAACACCCCAGTTTGCTGCTGAACTTCCCCAAATTAACAGAATTCTCACAGGACCAACCCCAACCACGCTCATCCTCCACAGCCATCACCTGAATGCTGGTGTTCTCCAGCAAAGCCTGTCATGGATCCTTCTCATCCTCCCAAACACACCCTTTGCTCCAGCCAGGACCTCCCCTGCTCAGTGTGTTCACACACAGGACAGGAAGGAGCTCCAGCCCCAAAGACACCCCTCATGGAGGAGCAGCTCGAGGAACAACACCGGGAAACACCACCTCCATCCACCAGCCCCCTCTGGCAGTGGGATCCTCAGCTCCCACAGATTTCCTGGAAGGCAGAGAGATCCTGACTGCCTCAGTCTCACAGCCTCAGGAGGCCAGCAGAAACCACAACCCCCAGACCTGCCCACTTGCAGTGACAGGGCAGCTGCCAGGAAACAAAGAGGGCTCGGGGCAAAGTGGTGGAAAGAGCATCAGTTTGTGGATGAGGGACAAGCTGCTGCAATAAGGGCACCAAAGCCAAGGAGCCAGGACAATCTGCACAGGAAGGGTGAGCAAAGAAGACAAGTGTGTCTAAACTGGCCCAACTCCACTAGTGCAGGAAGACAGAGAAGTGACTTCGATGCCCTTCCCAGGAGTCTCTATTGGAGATAACTTCAAAATTTTATAAACAATAAGAAGATAAAAGCATTTATTCAAAGTTAAGTAGTCCAAGGGGCATCTGCTCTGCTTGTTCTTCTTGAGGATCCTGCACACATCAACTGCTGCTCCCCCTGCTCAGCAAGGGAGGGAATCCTGTGTCATGGAATCCTGGAATGGTCTGGGTTCAAAGGGACCTTAAAGACCATCTCATTCCAACCCCTGCCGTGGGCAGGGACATCTCCCACCAGCCCAGGTTGCTCCAAGCCCTGTCCAGCCTGGTCTTGGACACTTCCAGGGATCCAGGGGCAGCCACAGCTTCTCTGCCCAACCTGTGCCAGGCAGCTTCTCTGCCCAACCTGTGCCAGGGCCTGCCCACCCTCCCAGCCAGCAATTCCTTCCCAGTATCCCATCTAACCCCTCCCTCTGACAGTGGGAAGCCATTCCCTGGTGTCCTGTCCCTCCATCCCCTGTCCCCAGTCCCTCTCCAGCTCTCCTGAAGCCCCTTCAGGCACTGGAAGGGGCTCTCAGGTGTCCCTGGAGCCTTCCCTTCTCCAGGCTGAACAACCCGTGGGTTTTTCCCACAGATCTCCTGCAAAGGTGAAGCTCCACTCCACACAGAGATGCAGATCGTCCCTGCCTGAGCTGGACTGTGGCTCTGGATTGCTCAACAGAAACAGGATCATTCACACCTGCTGGGACAATTTCTCACCTCTGGCAGCTGAAACCACAGAAACCAGTTGGATGCTCACAGCCAACAAGTTTCTCCACCTCCTCTGCAGTTCAGTGAAATTGTTTTGCAGATCCTTTGTCTAGAACAACACAGACAGCAATGTTTACTTAAAAACAAACACGCAGGACAGAAAGTGCTTTTCCTGAGCTTCCAGAGGCACGTGGGTTCAATTGGAAAGCCCTGGGCTGGTGGGGAGGGGAATCCTGCTGAACAGCTACAGGAGGTGATGCGACTAAACATCTGAAAGGCTGGAAAAACACCTTCAGAAGGCATTAGCTCCTGCACTTCCATGTAATCAGATACAATTACAGCTAGCCAACAAAATCCTGGGTTTAATAGCCAATCCAAGTTTTCCTTGGCTGGCAGACAAAATGTGCTTTCTGGTTTTTAACTCCAGCCTGAGCTGCTCCTGAGAAGCAGATTCTGCCTGCACCGTATTTCGAGTGTGTCAGTCAGGACGTGGCTGAGAGGAGTCAACGCTCAAATGGTTGGGGTGATGTTCCACTGCTCAGTGCCCAGCACTCCCACCTCTGCCCAGGGCAGCAACGAGGGACCCCCCAGTGCTTTGTGAATGATTTTCCATCACCCTGAGCAGATATTTTCTGGTTTAGAGCCGTTGTATTGACACAATTGTTGCATCGAGCTGCCCTTGCCCTTATGATCTTCATGTGTAAGACCCTACTTGGAGAAAACAGGGTGTCCATCCAAGGGATTTCATGTATTCAGCTGGAGAGGAATCAGGGCTCCCATCAATAGCATCCTTCAAAAAAACAGAACCCCACCCATTCCCAGGGAATGAGGAGGACAGGGATGCCAACAACCTGACAATGTTATTTTTATCAGATAATGAGTTTTCAGGCAGGCAGTTACCTGAGAATCCTGGAATAAAGATGCAAGACCACCACGACTAAAGGATGATCTGTGCTGCCTTAACTAATATATATATATATGTAAAACCTTTTATAATCTTACCCATTTTGGTAATTGGCCTACTCAAATCTGGGCACCAACATTCTTTCTGAAGTGGGAGAGTTGGAGGATTTGGATTCCTCTCGATGGCTGCACAACCTTTTCATCAAACTTCCCAAACCCACAAATGTCCAGTGTGGGAGAGCTTGGGACCTGCAGGTGACTGTTTCACAGTGTGTTGGTTGTCTAAGGCAGCAGTTGGACTTGGTGATCTTAAAGGTCTTTTCCAATCTATATTATGATCCTACAGGTGTGTATTTGGATAAACACACTGGTTTTGCACAAAAAGATCATTCTAGAAGTCTAAACCAGAGCACTGTGTGCTTATACAAGTGCAGGACACACAAATGGGATTTTCCTGTTTCCACAGATCAAATAAAAACCCCAACATGTTGCTCAGAGCCCTATTCTTGATTTTTGACCAGCCATCCATGGTCAGGGACAGGATCCCCATGACAGACAGCCTGTGGGTGAAGCCCACAGCCCTGTGACTGGCTGGGCAGGAGGCACAGCAGCTCAGCAGATACAGCCAACTCATGACCACGGCTCTAAAAATACACTCCTGGTATCATCACAGCAGGCCAGGAATAGCCCAGGAAGGGAGGATGGATGAAGCTGTTCTGACAGGATTTTCTTTGTTTTATCCTTTCACACCTTCCAAAGGCTGCAACTGGGAAAAATTAACCCTTGTGAGATGAGTCCACGTGAGACGAGTCCCTCTGGAGGGACCTCCTAGCTCTCTGCAACTCCCTGACAGGAGAGGGGAGCTGGGGGGAGGTTGGGATCTTCTCCCAGGGAACAAGAGGAAACAGCCTCAAGTTGCACCAAAGAGGTTGAGAATGGATATTAGGGAAAATGTCTTTGCAGAAAGGGTGGTCAGGCACTGGAACTGGTGGAGTCACCATTCCAGGAGGGGTTTAAAAGCCTTGTGGATGTGGCACTTGGGGACGTGGGTCAGTGGTGGCCGTGGCAGTGCTGGGGGAATGGTTGGACCTGATGATCTTCAAGGTCTTTTCCAAACGAAACCATTTCATGGATCTATGATTTCCCCAACACCTTTAACTGAGAACCAGTGTCTTCCCTGGCTGAAGGGACCAAAAACCCCATTAAAAGCCCAGAGTTATTGACCTGCTTGTCACAGCACAGAGAGGGGAACAGAGTGTCACCTGTCTGGGACACAGACAGCTGAGCTCACAGTGTGCCTCCAGGCAGAAGGTCCAGAAGGTCTCCCCAGGCTCTGCATAAAGGGCACTTCATAGGGAATAAGAGAAATCACAGCCACTGCCACCCCATCTTCATCCCAAAGAGCAACTGGCATTTTCACAATGTGCATTCTGAGACAAGGCTGGAGCAAGAAATGCAGCAGGTCTGGGGAGGGACCCAGCTAAGAAACACTGACCCACCATGAGACCATTCACAGATTCATCAGCTGATGGGAGGGCCAGGAGGGGCTGCACTGTGGACATTTACTCTGCTTGGCTGAACGAGGAGAGCAAAGGGAAGTTCACAGGAGGTGAGCCCTGCAGCCTCTCCCTCTGACATTCCCAAACTGCACCCCATGCTGAGTCCACCTAAACCCACAATAAGCTGCTGCAGAGGTTAATCACACCACGAGCTAAAAACCCAAACCCCACCTACAGCCTGAATGTCTCCAGCATCCACTTCAAACCTTTCCTGGTTTTAAAACCAACTCCTGCTTTCCACTGAAACCACCCGTGTTGGGATTTACAGATGGATAGATCAATTCCTTGTGTTCTCCCACATAAAGGGCTGAGTTTCCTGACTCGTTCCCCCAAATGCAGCTGCCACAAGGACTTCTCCCAGGTGCACTACCCACTGCCAGGGGACTGCCAGAGATCCATCCCCCAGGCAGCACATCCTTTGTTCGCTGTGCTGTCCACGTTGGAACATCCCAGGTGCTACTGGCTGCATCTAAAATCTTCCTCCAGTGACCCTCTGCTTAACATGCAAACAGACAAATCAACTTTCCATTCGAGTTCATCAGCATTTAAATAAGAGTGAGTCCCTGCGGGGGTTGGACTCGCAGGGCTAAGGACAAGGGGAGGAATTACGAGGTAATTAACACCCATTTATTGATCACAAAGCCGGCGGGTCTGTGCCACTCTCCAGATTAGTGTCTCCAGCAGCGGGTCCTCTCCTAACCTGCAGTCAGCACATCTTCCCCAAGTCTGGGTTTGCTACATGGGAATTTATGACAAGATGTGGAGGGAAGACCACTGCCATCCTGCCCTGCTGGAGGGACACAGTCCCTGTGCAGCCCTGGCACGCAGCATTCCAGGTGAGATGGGACCACAACGTGGGTGCAGCAGCGTGGAGGAGCCTCACCTTGGCTTAGAATCATGAAATCCTGAAGGCTGGAAAAGAACTCCAAGATCAGCAAGTCCAACTCTTCCCCCCAGCACTGCCAAGCCCGCCACCAACCCATGTTCCCCCAAATGCCACATCCACATGGCTTTTAAATCCCTCCAGGGATAGGGACTCCATCACTTCCCTGGGAATTCTGTTCCAATACTTGCAAAGAAACTCCCCAAGAGAGGTGAAAACCTCGCTCCAACCTCCACATGGCAAATTCAACAGACCTCCGGTGCCCGGAGGGTTTTGCACAGCCCCTCACCGCCTCCATGAGCACTCCCAAATCTCCTCCTCATCCCGGAATTCCTGCTTTTCCCTGCTGGGAGCTGCACCCTTGTGCTCCTGGCTCCTCGAGAGCCAAGAGGATGGACTGCAGAGCTGGGAGCCGGGGGATGGATGCAGCACAGCGACAGAACAGCTCAGGGCATGTCCTGCCAGGGCATCACTGCCCGAGGAAATTAGGGAATTAGGGAGGAGTTCAAAGGGGTCACAATCAGGCTGCACAGGGACCTGCTTTGTATCCGCCTTTCCAGGTGAAGAGCCAAAGACCGGCAGGCGAGGGGATGAAACAGGGCTGGGCTCCTTATCCCCCCCTCCCTTCTTCTTCTTCAAGGGCTGTATGTAAAGTGCCTGAAAATAGAACATTTTGTAATAGGAAAAAAAAAAAAGGCAAAAGAAGCAGAACTGGGTCAATCAGCAAATGGGGCTGATTTAAGAGCGAAGTCACAGCGTTCGTAATGGGCTAAAAACGGCGCTGATGCGTTGCCGAGAAAGAATATAATTAAGAGGCTTTTTAAAGCGGCGCTTCCCCACCCCAACCACAGAAATCACAGCTCACACTACCAGGATTGCTTCCACCTCATGGAGCAGGAATGCGCTGGCGTGCCGCAGGCTGGCCGAGGAATGTGGAGTTTCCGTGGGCCGGGAGAAGATCCCGAGCGGGTCCCGGAATTCATTCCTTCGTGGGGACATCACCGCGATCCGCTCCGGCAGCACCGCGGGGGAACGGGGCTGGGGGAGCCCCATGGGGAAGGGAATGAAAGGAGGATTCGATATTGGGGTGGGTGATGGGGTATCTCTCGCTGGGATGGATCTAAGGGGGACTTATAGAAGGAAAACACCTTCCAACAGTTCATGCAGGAACTCTTGGAAGAAAACTCTGCCCTAATTCGGTGCAGATGGCTCAAAGAGGCAGCGGGCACGGCTTGGGAACTGTGCCACCCACGGGGGTCACAGCACCAAAGCCTCTGCTTCCCCTCGCACACCAGACCCAAAGCGGTGCCTCAAAGGGGAGTGGGACTCCCCTGCATTCTCCCAGGGCTGGACAGCAGAATCACAGACTTATTTAGGTTGGAAAAGACCTGTAAGATCATCGATTCCAACCACAAGTGTGGCCCAGTGTAGGTTCAGCACCTCTCAAGCTCTGCTGGAGCCAAAGGGATGAGTACGGATGCTCCGGAAACCGGGCAAATAGTTGGGGTGAAGCCACTGCTCCATGTCCAAGGACACCATCACGCCTTGGAAGCATCTCTGGGGACATCCCCACCCACTCTGCCCTGCCAGAGAGGAGCAGAGTGGATGAGTCACACCCAGAAAGTTCATTCCCTCGACTTCTGCTCCTTGCTGTGATTAATCTTTGGGGGTCACTAGATAATTCCTCTGAACCTGGCAGAGCTAAACTGCACGTGGTGCCATCCACCTTGGGGTCACCCAGAGCTGGTGCCCTCCTCCCTAACACAAACCTACTTCCCCATCCCCCCTTTTCCTCTTCACCCGTCTCAAACACGAAGCCATTTGGGATCAAGGAAAGCTCCACATGGGCTGAGAGGGATGAGGGGAAGAGGGCGTGAGAGGAAACGGAGGGGACACAAAAAGGGAGGCAGAGAGAGCCGCTCCTCTTGAGAAACCCCTATTTGAGCTGTTCCACCTCCCTCCAGATATCCCAGCGAGGAGTCAGAGCATGCCAAGCCCCAGCAGTTCCCCACTGGAAAATTTTGGCTGGTGCCTCCCCCTCCCAACACACAAACCCTCGCTCTGCCTCTCTCGCAGGCACGCACAGGGAAAGGGAGGGAGAGCAGAGCAGAAACCACAAGCAAATGTTCTGGTGCAGCATTTCCCCTCCTCAGACCGTCCTACTTGAGATCTGAATCGTGTTTGAGGAATTTAAATTAAGGGATAAAAAAAAAAAAAAAGCCCAGCCCCCCCCGTGGGCCGGGGGCAGCGCCGG
>VXAU01000625.1:139589-172105 GCA_013399695.1 Formicarius rufipectus
AGCAAATGTTCTGGGCCAGCATTTCCCCCCCTCAGACCGTCCTACTTGAGATCTGAATCGGGTTTGAGGAATTTAAATTAAGGGAAAAAAAAAAAAAAGGCCAGCCCCTCCCGTGCGCCGGAGGCAGCGCCGGCGGGACACGCCGCTCCCGCTCCCCAGCGCAAACACAGAGCCCTCCACCAGAGCTCCAACAAACTGGAAAATAATTCAACGGGACTGGGAAATTTAGTGTGTTTTTTTTTTTCTTTTAAATATGGAAAAAAATAAGCGTGGTAGACGATATACATTGGGAAACCTCCAAGAGTCTGACCTTTAGCTGAGCAGCGAGGACAGTCAGGCGAGTGTGCCTGAGGATTGCATATACATGCAGAGGAGCTCCAGAGGATTTGCCAGACCCTCCACAAACAAACTGCACATCTCCTTTTTTTTTAAAGAAAAAAAAACAAATGTTTTCTGCTAGATTTGCTTGGTAGGGGATGCTCAGGTCAGTGTTACACACGACATTACCTAACCCCACACAGCACTCTGGGGGGTTTTATGTGAACATGGGCTCTCCACTAAACAGGAGGAATGAGCCCTCTCCCCCAGTTTTTAAAGGAAAAAGGAAAAGGAAAATGAAGGGTTAGATTCCTCTTTACTCCAAGGAGTCTTTGCACTGCTCTGACAACGAAAAGGAGAGCTGGGAAGTGCTCAGGAGAAACTCATTCATCTTCTGAGGGTCCTTCGCTCAGCCAAAAGGAGATGATTCACCTCAAACCCAAAACTCCTCACAGCAAAGTGACAACCAAAGCCACTCAGTCACAGAACAATGCAGGGGACTCATCCCTTATCTCTGGAAAACTGGGATCAGAGGGAACCAACCTGGTGGGAGTGTTTCCATCCCACCTCCCCTGCGGCCACTGGAGCTGCACAATGTTTCCAGAGCTTTGGAAAAATAGTTTCAGGTTCTGCTGCCTCTCTCTTGGCACCGAGACCGAGTTTCCATTAGTGAAAGGCTGAGGGATGATTTCACTTCAGAGCTGAAATGGGGAAACCAGCAAAATGGGTAAGATGCAGCTCAGCAGACACCAGTGGCTTTGTCACAAGCCTGTGCTGAGAAATGGGGGGTGTAAAAACACCCAAACCAGGTGCTTTTAAAGAGGATTTCCGAGCTCTGTGCCGCCCAATCCACCCCCATCCAGGCTCATCTGGGGAAGTGTGGGGTAGTCAAGAGTGGGGGGAAACACCCCAGGGGAGTGCAGGGGTATGGACAGGATGGGATCCAGCCCAGGAAAACCCCTCTGGAGCCACCAGGCTCTCCCCAGGCAGCCGAGGTGCAGGAGCACAGGGAACACAGGGAAGCTGATCCCCGCCTCGCTGCCAAGGGACGCCGAGGTTATTCACGTCCAAACAAATAATTCTTCTATAAATAACACGGCTGCTCCGACTTCCTGAGCAAAACCCTTCTTTTCTGGAGCTCCCAGAGGTGGAAGGAAATAGCATTGACTTGAGGAGCTCATTGCAAGCATCAGAATGTCTCACCACCCATGTGGAGGATCACACACCACCTCCTGTCCCCATCCTCCCGGAGCTGGCTCATGCACGAGGGACACACACCAGCAGCCCTGAAGAGCAGCTCAGTGCATCCCAAGGACAAAAAAAACCCCTTCTTTTTCCTTTTTTTCCTTCCTTTTTTCCTTTCTGTGCCACAAGTTTTGCAGTTGGAGCCATTAAGTGACAGCTCCTCACGTTACATTAAAGTCGCACCTTTGAGCCACCACTTCCCAACAAAGGCACCTTGGAGTCAACAAGCAAGGAGACACCCCCATGGTGAGGAGCCAGAAGGTGCTGCCACCATCCCTGAGCTGGGGGATGCCCCAGGAACCCCCCCCCAGGGCAGGTGATGGAGGTGGGAAAGGTGGAAGCATTCCCTTTGTCCGTGGAGCATCTCCATCTGGCTGCTGGGCTGCCGGGAAGAGCCATGAGCATCCCCAGTGCCATGGGGATGGACACAGCAGTGGTCCTGCACCTGAGCCCGGTCCCAAGGGAGTCTTGAGGTTGTTCCCAAAGTCTCCTGCTTTCCTGAGACAGCCACCTGTCTAGACAGAGGGCATTCCTCACCCTCCACCAGCCCCATGGCTGGTATGAGCCATGTCCTCACTTGTCAAGGGCAGGATCCAAAGGGAAATCCCCCCCAGGGAAGAATCCTAATCCTCCCAGGGAGGTCAGCGACGCCTCAAGATGTTTTGGCATTCCCTGGACCATGGAATGTTCAGCAGGAGAATGCACAGGTGTCTCCTCCAGCCTCAGGAGCTCTCCATGGAGAGGCAGCACCTGGCAGGACACCTTGGACAACCAAGGGACACTCGCTGGGGTGGAAACACACCCTGCAAGTGTTCAAGGCCAGGTTGGATGGGGCTCTGAGTGACCTGGGACAGTGGAAGGTGTCCCTGCCTATGGCTGGGGACTGGAATGAGTTTTAATGCCCCTTCCAACCCAACCCACTCTGTGATTCCATGAAACCAAGCCCCCAAGAGCAAAGGATGGATCCTGCACTGTTGCCCACTTGCCCAGCCTGAAGGCACCACTGCAGCTGGAGGTGTCAGGGAAAGTGAGATATCCCATCTCCAGACATCAGCAGCTTCAGACAAAAACACACAAGAACTTCTCCAAGAGGTCTGACCCACATCCTCTTCTCTCCAGCCAGGAGAAAACCAGCACAGGTCAGATTTCAAAGCACAACAGCAAAACTGGCTTTTTTTTTTTCCCCCTTATGCTTTTAAGGAAACCCAGGCATTTAAGGCACACAAAGGCCTGAGTGCTCCTTCCCCTGGGCAGCTGTTCTGGACCTACAACTGCCCACAGGTTCCCAGCCCTTGGGGCACTTGAGTCCCACTGACTTGCAACAGGTTGCAGACATGAAGTTATTTAAAGCACTTCTAAAATATTAACTGACATTTGCCTTACAGAGGGGGAAGGAAAGGGAAGAGACAGAGATAGGAACCCCAGGGATCCAGACGATCCAATTTCAGGCACCTAATTAAAATTAAATTTCAATTAATTGCCAATTACTTGATTTTAAACTTATTTTGTATTTATACTTTTTTTCCTTTTGTTAGTTGCCTAAAAACGAGCCTGTCCCTTTGGTTGCTTTCCAATTAAATATCATCTTAACACTCAAATTAATGCTTCTATTTGCTAACTCCGAGGTTATTCCAAATCCCCACACACATTTGAATTCAAGGACTTGAGGAGAACTTGACAGACACTCCCCACCTCCCTTTCTCCCTGCATTGGCGAGGATGAATCATTGTATTTACTACTATTTTCTTCACAGCGACGTGCTCAACTTCCCTCAAGTGGAAACGGCAGAGCAGAATGACAAGGTGGCTTTGGTGCTGGGAGAAAACAACGGGAGCAAAGCTTATTTTGCTTGAACTGTGCTTTTTAATTTGTTGTTATTCATTTTGTATCTATGTATGGCTGGACTTTGCGAACGAAGATTTGGGAGGGTTTTTACCCACGCAAAGTGGGTGAATCCCTCAAGCCTGCGCAGTGGGTTTTTTAGGTGAGGCACAGCGTGTGCAGAACTGACCCCACCCTTTACTGCTGAGGTTCATCTGCCAGGGCCCAGCAAGCTTGGACAGTGACAGCGAGGTCCTCAGGATGGAGGTTTTGGAGTCAGAGTTGTCCTTCTCCTAGGATGGCTGCCAACTATTTGCCCGGTTTCCGGAGCATCCGTACTCATCCCTTTGGCTCCAGCAGAGCTTGAGGGGTGCTGAACCTACACTGGGCCACACTTGTGGTTGGAATCGATGATCTTACAGGTCTTTTCCAACCTAAATAAGTCTGTGATTCTGCTGTCCAACCCTGGGAGAATGCAGGGGAGTCCAACTCCCCTCTGAGGCACCGCTTTGGGTCTGGTGTGCGAGGGGAAGCAGAGGCTTTGGTGCTGTGACCCCCGTGGGTGGCACAGTTCCCAAGCCGTGCCCGCTGCCTCTTTGAGCCATCTGCACCGAATTAGGGCAGAGTTTTCTTCCAAGAGTTCCTGCATGAACTGTTGGAAAGTGTTTTCCTTCTATAAGTCCCCCTTAGATCCATCCCAGCGAGAGATACCCCATCACCCACCCCAATATTGAATCCTCCTTTCATTCCCTTCCCCATGGGGCTCCCCCAGCCCCGTTCCCCCGCGGTGCTGCCGGAGCGGATCGCGGTGATGTCCCCACGAAGGAATGAATTCCGGGACCCGCTCGGGATCTTCTCCCGGCCCACGGAAACTCTGACTCCAAAACCTCCATCCTGAGGACCTCGCTGTCACTGTCCAAGCTTGCTGGGCCCTGGCAGATGAACCTCAGCAGTAAAGGGTGGGGTCAGTTCTGCGCACGCTGTGCCTCACCTAAAAAACCCACCGCGCAGGCTTGAGGGATTCACCCACTTTGCGTGGGTAAAAACCCTCCCAAATCTTCGTTCACGCAGTCCAGCCATACATACATACATTAATTTTAGATTTTTTTTTCTGGTCAGTCTCAAGGGTGTAGAAGCAACAAAAGATCTTTCCTTAACCTTGGGGGGATTGAAGAGGGAAACGTCCCCCCGGTCTCTCTCAGCCCTGATGGCTTTCTTTGCTTTGAGCCGTGGAACAGAACCGGTCAATTCTACCAAAAGGAGAAAAATTTAGCTCTTCAATAACCTCTTTACAGATGCTTCCCCATAAACTCCTCACCCCCAGCAGTTTGACCTGAACACTGGCAGCAAACAAGCAGCACTTGAATATTTCATGTGAAGCACAGCAACTCATCCCGGTATGTTTTTATGTTAAAGAAGGCTGTCATTGTGTGCAGGCTTATTTCCCTTCTTTTCTTACCAAAAAAATATGCTCTAAATAAAAATTAAGAAAGCCTTGCTTGTTTATCTGCCTTGTTCTGTATTTACATCCCCCACTTTGCCTGAATTCCCCAGCATTTCACAAAGGCTGGGATGGCTGATGCTGTGATAAACACCTGGAGGCTCTCTGCCATCACTAATGAGTGAAAAGATGTGTCAGAAGCAGGAAAAAAAAAAGCTTTCCCAAAGTTGGGAGTTCCAGTGCTCATCTCTGGAAGCATTCCCACTCAGTTTTGGAAGCATGCATGCCAGGGGGAGGAAAAAAAAAAAATTCCAACAAAACCTGTGGGCGTCTGAAGCCACCTCAGCTTTGAGAGACTGAAGATGTGGTGTAAAATTGGCAAAAACACCCTTCTGCAGAAAGACAAATTGCAGCCAGACACGATTTGGTGCTGCTCAGGAGGAAACCTGCACCAGGGAGGGTAAAATCCACAGGGAACAAAAGGATCTCTGCACCAGATTCCCTGCACTTTGCAATCAGAAAGAGGAGTTTTGATTCCTGAAGTTACTGCTGATATGTCATGTATTTCTTCTTTGCCTTTCTACCCAAAAAAAAAGCCCCAACAGAGCACAGGTTTAAATCAGAGCTGCTTCTGTTTGGAACAGGGAGCTCCCGGGCACTCCAAGCTCGGTCCTTCTGGAGGATCTGACCTTCATCCCTGCACTTACAGCCACTTTGGGGTCACCAAGACAGAGGCAGTTGGAGAAAAAGCTGAATATCCAAGAAAAAACTGGGAAAAGTGACTCCTCCCTCCCTCCCTCCCTTAGTTTGGGAGGGGATGGGGACCCGCTGCCACTCCCTGTGTGACCACCCAGCAGGGACAAGGGCTGCCAGCTAATGAGGGCTCATTCAATTCAGTAAAGGAGCAAAGATGCCTCATTCTGTTGGTTTTTTTTGGGGGGGGAGGGTTTTCTTTTTTGTGTGCACAGTTGAGTGACACTGTCAGGTCTAAAAATCACTTTTGCAAAGTTTTGAACTGTATGTTCCTTCAGGATCTGCAGCATGTGTCTTCAAAGATTCCTGGCACCAGCACGTGCCCCAAAGGGCTGAAATCCTACATTTCCTTCCCCCAAAGGCTTTTCAGCTCCTGGGACACCACGGGCATTGCACAAGCCACAACCAGGCTCCACGAGGGGATGGCCAGTTCCCCATCAGCACAGTGACCACTCTGAGGCAAATGGCCAGAAAAGGGAAGAAAAACCATCTGCCTCATCCAGCAAAATGTAGTTTAAAACCCAATGGAACAGGCAAGAAGTCACCACTCCCTTCGAGTCACCAACGTCCAGCCCGAGGAATAATGTCAGCAAAGTGAAGGCAGATTTTTGTTTTTAAACTGTGTGAGCAGCAGTTCTTCAAAACTCAGCTTTCCCCCTGTTTTGTTGTCCTTGTGAAATCTGTCAGTTTGAATCATTTCTCCAGACCAGGAAAGTGCTTTCTGATCCCCCAAACCCGACGGCTTCGCTCGTAACGCCTCTAGGAGGAAAGCACAAATCCTCCTATTCTCTTACTCCATCCTCAAAGAGGCTGGTTTGATTCCTGATGCTCCAGCACATTTCTGTCTCTTACCCACACTTCAAGGCTATTTTTTCCCTGCCAAAATATGCAAGGAAAAGCAACACAAGCCCTGCAGCTTTGGGGGAAGGGCCAGCCCTGCAGCTCTTATTATCTTTGGATGGGGAAGAGGGAGAGAGACAGAGATGTTGTTAATGCCTCGGATATTTCTAGATCTGTCCTACCAAGGGAAGTCTGAAATATAAAATGCCATCACACAGGGCATTAAAAACCCACTGTAAGAGTCTAATTTACTTTATTAGCAGCATCTGGAGGTTTTTAGATGCAGCCAGCTTGAAGATTATCCCAGTTATACAGCTCATGTCCTGCTCATCACCGCTCAAACCAGCCCCAAACCTTCACTTGGGGGGGTCACATCTTCCTAAACACGTCACTGGTGTCAAACATTTCATGGACATGAAGGTTCCCTTGCACCTGGGGTGTGATGGGACATCCAGGTGCACATCCAGCCAGGGGCAGAGCGAGATGGGGCAAGACTCAAGGTCTGGGTCACTCCCCTGCAGTTGCCACCACAAAGTGTGGAGTTTGTGCACGTTGTTGTTTTGTGGGATTAATCCCATCCTCTCCCTGCCTCAGCCCTGAGCAGCAAACTCTGAATTGCCAAGCACAGTCTGCATCAACTTCCAACCACTCTGGTTGTGATGATCCATCATCTCTAAACCCATGGTCCAACCACATGGATGCTCTTCTCCAAGGACACATTTAAAATGGGGGCTGATATTAATTGCCCTGCTGAAAAGTCAGACAGAGAGCAAGCAAAGCTTCAAAGACTTGTTTACTTCCCCCACAACAAGACCCACACTCCTTCAATCTGCTTTCCACTAGATAAGTAACAGCCCAGAGAGATTCCCATTGTTCTCCTGCTTCTGGGGTTGGTTTCCCAAACTTACAGCTCAGTCCAGTAGGTCTGGAGGGAGCCCAAGCAAGTCCCCAGAAATGCCAGGCTTTCGGAAAATCAGACTTTATACTTGGAAAGCATCACTTTTTAAGCCCTGCTGCTGAGAGGATTTCCCACAGAAATGATCCCAGCACAGACCCCTGTGGGGCTGAGGATGCAGCACCCTGGAGGTCCCAGGCTGAGGGACACAACAACCACGTGGGAATGGCAGGAACAGTGAGGGATGCAGGAACCAGAACGGTTTGCACTGGAAGGGACCCTAAAGATCAGCCCTCTGCCATGGGCAGGGACACCTTGCACCAGTCCAGGTGGCTCCAAGCCCCATCCAACCTGGCCTTGGACACTTCCAGGGATGAGGCAGTCACATCTTCTCTGGGCAACCTGTGCCAGAGCCCCACCACCCTCAGAGGGAACAATTTCTTCCCCATATCCCATCTATCCATCTATCCCTGCCTTCTGGTAGTGGGAAGCCATTCCTGCCATTCCTGTTCCTCCTGTCCCCTCCAGACCCTTGTTCCTCTCCAGCTCTCTTGGAGCTCTGGAATGGGCTCCCAGGTCTCCCCAGCGCCTTCTCTTCTCCAGGCTCAACAGTCCCACTTCCTTCCCCACAGGAGACACGTTCCAGCCCCTTCATCCTCTCCCTGACCCTAAAACATCCCTGACTCTGAGCTCCTCACATCCCTGGCCATCCCCAGCCCTCTTCACTGCAACCAAAGCAAAGCTCCAAGGTTTCCATCCCCAGCTCCAGAGAACAAGAGGCATCTGTTCAGCACCTCCAACACGACACAAAGCCCAGACTTTACAGAGTTTATCCAGAGCAATTCTTTCCAGGTGAGGAAAACC
This sequence comes from Formicarius rufipectus, assembly GCA_013399695.1. Lineage (NCBI taxonomy): Eukaryota > Metazoa > Chordata > Aves > Passeriformes > Formicariidae > Formicarius > Formicarius rufipectus. Next base: position 147,767 of record VXAU01000625.1, read on the forward strand.
CAGGCTGGCCTGGCTGAAGGACAGGCTGTGCCACTGCTGGGCACGTCAGCTGTCCTGCCACCACCCCAAGCAGGCAGCAGAAATGCTGAGTTTATTCCCCCTGTTGATCAATCTCTCACTGAGAAGGTCTCACAGTTGATCAATCTCTCACTGAGAAGGTCTCTCTGGAGACCAAGCACAGGCCCAGCAGGAACAGGACTTGCTGTGCCCATGGTTTGGGAAACCCCTCCTACCTCTCCACAGATGTTCTTCCAAACACTTCTGCTAATGGAGTGACACCTCCCTGCTTGGATGAACATATGGCTGTGTTTGTAGCAGCACTGCTTTCATCCTTCCCACCAGGTGCTCTAAGGACAAGCTGGACCACAGAAGGACCATTACAGGTCTTTTTATGGGGAAAAAAAATAGGTTTTTGGGTTTATTTTTCCCCCTGCAGAGCCTGGAGCCGGGGTCCAGGTGCCTGGCTTGAGGACACAAACCATCCCCTGCTTCCCTGAGTGTCCAGCTGGAAAAGGTCCAGAGAGCTCTAATTAACCAAACTGCTCGTTTACCTTCCCTGAGTGGCTTTTCCCAAGGGCTCCATGGGAGAGGAGGAGGGATTGCTGTGCCCTGGGAGGCAGAGCTGTCAGCTCACACAGGTGCCAGGGGAAAGCAGCCTCTCCAATGGCTTTATGGCCAGGAGGACAAAGGGAAGAGCTGGGAACAGAAAGGCTCAAGCAGCTCCACCAACCCCAGAAACACACCAGGAAGGGGTTTGTCAAGGGATGCTCCTGAATCCCAGGATTGCCACAAATCCCTCCCTCCTTTCCTCAAGGGCACCCAGGTCTTGTTATGAACAATATATACATAATAATATATACATCTCCTTTCAAAATCAGGTTTTACCATATGACAGAAAAAAGCAACCACTAGAATAAGGACTCTCCAGGTGAAAAGGGAGCCCGTAAGACTCTCCACCACAGGCAAACAGGCTGATTGTGGAGCCACAAACAGTTTAGGGAGAGAGGAGAGAACGCAGATAACAATGTGGGAGAGAAAAAGGGAGTTACGGCGAAATATAAATAAAGTAAAAGGCAGGAAAATGGGACAAAGAAAAAAAGAAACCCCACCAGGAGTGATGCAGAGCTGGCTTCCAGTGCTGCCGTCCTTGTGTTTTCTGGCCTTATTTACGAAACACAAATAATCCAGCCTTCTCCATAAGCTGCCAGATCCGGTGGAATTCCATGTGTGAATGGCCTGGGCAAACAGGCGGGACGCTGTGGAAACACAGCTCAAGGCAACACGCATTAACAAGGGGGCCTTTCTCACCCCACGGGGCAGAGGCTGCAGCCTGGGCAGCTGCTGTGCTCCTCTCCCACCGGGAATATCCCTTTTCTCCTCTCAGGAGCCTCGTGGAGACAGGCAGGGAGAAGGGATGGTGAGAGCAAAGTGTGTAGGAACCACCTTTTCCCCCTCTCAGAGCATCTGCCTTGTCTCCGGATAAAACCCCTGGGAAATCCATGGGAAAAGAGGATTTCCTGCCAAAGGAGCACATCACCCACCGGAGAGAGAAGCAAGCAAGAGCTGACCCCATTTCATGAAGCTGATGGAAAATGCTGGAATCAAATCCAGCTCCCCCAGAAAGCGGGAGCTGAGCTCCGGGAAGGAGGGAGTCTGGCCAGACTGGAGGAGCAGTGTGCTCCCTTCTGGCTGCAGGATCTAAGGATGGGAAAGTATTTTCCAGACCAAAAACACACTCATTTCTATTCAAAGATCTCCTATTAAGGAGGGCCTTGTTCCTGCAGGGACAAACTCCCACCTCTGCCGAGAAGCTGCTCCAAAAACCTTTTGTAAGGAAACCTCAGCGCAGAGGGGGCTGTGGAGCAACTTCCCCTTTACTCACCATGGGCGAGGCAAAAGCTCCTTTGTACGCAGGGGGAGTGGGAGGACTCATGACTTTTTTTTTGGCCAAGGTGGCCACATCCAAGAACCCCTCAACACAGAAAACCCAATCCCCATCTGCTCTCCCTCCTTCACCCACGTGGAGGATGGCAAAGCCACTGCAGCCTCCTGCTTCCACACAGTGTGCTCAGAATGAGTTATTTTATCTGTCCCAACCAATTCCTGTGCTCAGCTCAGACACCTCAGCTCTCATTTGTTTCCAGCCAGGAGCATTCCAGGTTATTCTTGACCAAAAAGAAAACAACTCAGAAAATTCAGGGGAAGCTTTATTTTTTCCTGCCCAAAGAAACTTTCCTTCTATTTAAACCTTCATGTCTGATGACAGGAGGGGAGTCAGGGCTCTTGCTGAAGAGCTGCAATGCTCTGGATCCATTAGATAGGGAAAAATGAAGAGTCTTCCAAAGGCACATCCTGAGCAGTGAGCACATTGATCACTGAATCCCAGACTGGTTTGAGTTAGAAGGGTCCTTAAAGACCATCTCATTCCATCCAACCTCCTGCCATGGGCAGGGACACCTTCCACCAGCTCAGGTTGCTCCAAGCCCCATCCAAGCTGGCCTGGGACACTTCCAGGGATGGGGCAGCCACAGATTCTGTGGGTAATCTGTGCCAGGCCCTGCCCACCCTCCCAGCCAAGAGATTCTTCCTAACATCTACTCTAAAATGCCCTGTCAGTTTAAAACCATTGGCTGGTTTAGTCCACAATGAGGACTCGGGTACAGAAAGATGGGAAAGACAAGGATTTGCTCTGGAAGCTGCAGACTGATGGTTCCTCCTGTATTTACACTCCTAATGACTTTCCAAGCCACCCTGACAGACACCAGCACATCTCTCTGTGCAGGGTGCCAGGCACCCCCCAAGTGCTGCCCACCCCACACTCTGTGCCCTCTGCTGCCTTCTCTGTCCAAGGACCTCAGCCTGAATCCACTCAGCTCCCCACAACCTCGCCAGGTAGATCCTCTTCCTTTTACAGAGGGAAGGGAGGACCAAGAAACAAACGTGGGCTTGAGATAAACAATCCCACTGGGACTGCCCTCAGCACAGACCTTTTGTATTTTTTAAGTTGTTTCTCCCAGCTCTGCAGAGAGCTGTGTTTGCAGCAGGGAGCACACAGAAGGTCAAGCAGCAACACACAGGCTGATGCTCTGACTTCAACCTGAGCTGTGCTTGTATGCTCTGCGAGTCCACACCAAGGGGATTTTCTGAATCCCAAAGAGCAGGTTTTACAGCCCAAACACAAGGTTGGGTGACCAGGATGCAGGGATGTGGGTCACAGACCTTGAGACCCTCCAAGAGCTGCTCTCACTGCTGCTTTTCTTCCCTCAGTATAGAAATCTGCCCAAAACCCCATTAATTCCCAACTCCTAATGCAGGAAGAAGGATGTTGAAGGGAGAGGGGGAAACACAGAGGGCAATGGATCCAGTGGGAGGGGGAACAGGAGGAGCAGCTCTGCTCACTGTGGATGCCCCATCCCACATCTGCATGAGCTGGCTCCTGAATTTTAACCAGCCAGGGGAAAAGCTCTGAGACAACAGCCAAGCCCTGGGCATATGTGTGTGCTGAGGGAGGCAGGGAATACATTCCCACTCTTCCCTCCTTCTCTGGCAGCCTTGGATGGGGGAAGCAGCTGTGGCACCCACCAGGCAGAGCCCTCATTCCCCTCCCCCTGCCAAAGGCAGCACAGCAGCAGCTCCAGGAGTCTGTCTGCATTAGGGGCATCACCTCCCAGTTGTGGGATACCAGGGATCCTCCCTGGAGCCACAGCAGGAAGGCACCACCTCATCCCACCACCTGGAATTCCCATCCATACACCAAAGGGTGGAATTACAGAGTGGGGGCTAAGTTGGAAAAGACTTAAAGTTCATTGAGCCCAACTGTAAACCCAACAGTGCCAAGGCCACCAGCAAACCACGTCCCCAGGTGCCTCATCTACATGGCCAGAGATGAAAGATGGAATTCAACCACCCCCCTGGCTGCAGAGCATCTCCCCAGTGGATGCTCTCCTGGAGGGTCTCCAAAGGAGTCCAGGGAAGAGCCAGAGAGGATCCCTCTCCTGAGATAAAGGAGGGAGAAGTGGGGTCCACACAGGAATCCTTGACTGGGGGTGCTGCACCCCCTCCACACACTGCTGCATCAACATGCCTTCCCCCTGCTCCTCTCAGGATGCCAACAGGGAGCATTCCCCAGGAAAAGGAAAAAATGGATAGAACAAGTGGTGCATTGAAACAAAAAAAAAGGAAAATGAACCAAAGACTCCCAGAATGACTGGAGTTGGAAGGGACCTTAAAGACCACCTCCCTGCCATGGGCAGGGACACCTTCCACTAGACCTGGTTGCTCCCAGTTCCAGTTGTTATTTCAGACAGAAACTGCTTCCACTTTCATGGTAATAAGGAAAACTGAGATATTTCTGTGGCTTCTGTGCAGCAGCAACGAATCCCCTGTGTGCCCTTCCCAGGCTTCCCTGCCTGCCTCTGGCTCTGGGGACAGAACACTCTCCTTTATCCATAAGTAGGATTTCCCCTCCTTTTTCCTCCTCATTACCACACATCACCAGCCAAAGGGACATCTGAGAGGAACGATGAACAGTAACTGTAATAAAAGCTGGCTTTTCAAAACCAGTTGGAATACCACACAGCCAAATTCACCCTCCACTTGACAGATAAGAAGAAGCCAAAAATCCTTTGGACAGAGGGAGAACTGCAGCAGCCCCAGTCTCCAGCTGTCCAGTTCCATCCCACTACCCTAAAGGTCTTTCCTATAACCACACATTCCCAATGTGATTTAGTGTTTCCACCCTGAGCCGAGAGGGGCTGCAGCATTCCTGCTCCCTCCCCAGGATGCAGGATGTGATGAACCACTTGCCCTCGAGTCCCTGTGCAGGCTGACAGGGAGGGAAGGGAAACCCATAGTTAGAAAATCTCCATCCTAAGCAAGCAGAGAGATGCAGGAGGGCAGAAGGGAGCTGTGCCCAGGCTGGGTGCACAAGGACCCCCAAAAGATGCCAAGGAGATGATTTGGGACACCCCACACGAGCCACTCAGCCTGGGGAGAGCCCAGCCAGAAGGAGCAGGGCTAAAGACAGGAGGGGAGACCACTGCACACAGCCCCCAGTTTTACAACTGCTAAAATAAAAAAAACCTCGGGCAAATTTAGCCAAACACGTCAACAAGTTGTGTGTTACAGCCCAGACACACGTGTTCTCCTCAGTAAGATGCATTTTTAGAAACCTTCTGCAAAACCTCTTGGTGTTGGTGGGCCTTTTGTTTTCCTTTCCAGCTCCAAGTACTCACGAGCATCCTGGAGCCTTTAAAAAAAAAAAAAAGGTCATTTTTAGCCTTAAACGCACAGAGAAGACTCAGAGTGTGTCACCACATGTCTGAGATAGATGTTAAATCCTCCAAAACCATATGCTGGAGATGGCTCCAACAAAAGAGACTGTGATGATAAAGAGAAGCCTTATGTTCAAGTACCCGTTAGTTGTGCAAGATGAGAAATGAGCTCACAACCCAATCCTTATAAAAAGGCTTTAAAAGCACAGGATTTCTCCTTAACATGAAAGCAATGGACTGATAGCTGCTCATTATTGAATTACTCATTCAGATTTAGCAGCAGCACAAGCACAAAGCTCCTCATTTTCTGTGTTGCCTTGATGAACTGCACGGCCAAGGGTGAGAGCTTCACATCCAGGGGGGCAACTGCATCCCAATGGGATTCATGGGAAATCCCATTCCCAGGATCACAGAGTGGTTGGAAAAGACCTCTAAGATGACGGAGCCCAACCTGTGACTCGTCACCACCTTGTCAAACACAGCAGGGCCACACCCAGTCGTTCCTTGAGCATCTCCAGGGATGGGTCCCATAGGGACCTGGGCTGCCCTGCTGGATCTGAGGTCAAGGATTTACTGTCCAATCAACACAGCACATCCCCAGGGCATGAGAAGTTTAATTATGGCAAAAATAGGTCACTCAGTTAAACTAGAAGAGAAAAAACCACAGTGTGTGTGTTCTCTGTGTATTTATCCAAACAGACTCCCATGTGGACAAGAGGTTGGTGGGGATGTGACCCTCTCAGAGGGCAGGATGGAACACAGAAACCCTTCAGGAAGGAGCAGGCATGCAACAAAACACACACATTGCCACACAAAACGCACCTGCACACGAGCAGGACCCCCAAAGACGCCCCCAAAAACCTACCAGGCACCACAAACCTCCCGAGGAGCTGAGCAAGGCACCTCCACCACCAGTGCCACCCTGCATCCCTGTGTCCCCACACACACAAGTGTGCCACGTATCCAACAGCTGTGCCCAAATTTGTGCTGATCAGACACAAAGGAGGTGGGGTGGACACCTCCACACCCAACACCAACGTGGCCAGACAAGCCATCCCCTGAAATAGCTCCTTCCCAGCCTCCTCCTCCTCCTCCTCCTCCCAAACCTGGCTTTGGTTTCAGCTGCAGTTGTTCCCTCACCAATTGCTCCTCCTGAAATAGTCTCCCTTCCTCCTCCCTAGGGGAGGGTTTGCCCCACGGGATGACAGTGGGCTGCACCCCCAGGAGAAAGCTAAAATAGACTTTCCCTGAGATGCAGCAGCTGTGTTCCACTGAAATGCAACCACCTGGAGGAGGGTTAATGGAGACAGGAATTAATACAGCCTGGAATTTATAAATAGGCTGAACATTCCATTTCTGCAGAGTCTTCCCCGGAAAGGAGGAAGGTGGGAGCACCCACGAGATAAGGAAGGCACCACCCAAGCACAACAGCCGTGCACACCGTGCAGCATCAGGAAGGAATTCCTGGCTGGGAGGGGGGGCAGGACCTGGCACAGGTTGGGCAGAGAAGCTGTGGCTGCCCCTGGATCCCTGGAAGTGTCCAAGGCCAGGCTGGAGGGGTTTTAGAGCAACCTGAGCTGGTGGGAAGGGGGTGGAATTAGATGGGCTTTAATATCCCCTTTAACATCCCTTCCAACCCAACCCATCCTGCCCTGCTCCACGTGCAGCACCCACACAGGTGAGGATGCAGAAACAGGGAGGAACCAACAATATTCTTGTCATTCACCACCCAGGGCACAAAATTAGAGATAATAAAGCAAAGCAAATAAATCTGAGATGCATTTTGGGGGCAGAAAGCACCTTATGGGACCAGAAGGCAGATGCTTTGAATACCCTAAATGAGTACCACTGCACACACCCAAAGTCCTTCCATGAGGTTTTTGGAGAGGTGGGTTTTGCATTGCAAGCCAAGGGTGCAGATTAAGCACTAAGCAACACTGCAAAACCACCTGTGAACACTCCTGCCCTCTGAACCTGAGGAATGGGAAAGAAAACTGACCTGGATATTGGGATTTCCCTTGGAAAGCCCAGCCCTCCCTTCCTATCCACCAGAAGGAACAGCAGTGGTTACTTGCTGAGGAGCAAGCAGGGATTGGTACCTATGAAGGGGAGCTATGAGAATCCAACAGTTTGTGCTCAAGGTGTGGTTCACCACCAAAAAAATCCACCTGAGGAAAAGCAGAGTGTCAGACACAGTTATCTCCAGAAGCTGCACCCTCATCTGCTTTCAACACAGGGGTCCTCCACAGGATATGTGGTGGTGGGATGTGATAAGTGCTCAGACCACCCGTAGCAATGTGAAGGTATTGCATCTATGAAACAAGTAAGAGAGCAAACACAGTGGGAAAAGCAGTTGGTGAGATGAGGGAAAAAAAAGGGGAGGGGTTGGGAAACCCCATTTCCCTGACAGGATTTATTTTTAAATGCTGATTGCTCAAGTCTGCTTGAGGAATGAGTGTGTCAGGAGGAGCTCCTGTGCAAGAGGGTGAGCAGTGACTCAGCAGGTAAGAGCTGTCAAAACCGTGTCCAAAATGGAAGGGATAAGAAAAAAAACTAGAAGGGAAAAGCCATAAATACCTGGAGCAGTTCTGTTTGTGCTCTGCCTGGATGCCTGTGGCTGCAGAGGATGCTCTGTGCAGCAAGCAGGGGAACGCCGACCCCATCCCGAGCACCTGCAGGGGGTTCCCTCCTCCAAAAGCAGCGGCCACGGATGCCAGCAGGACTCCTGACCCCAGGAACCACTCCAGGATCTGTGTCTGCCCCAAACATAACACAGCAGGGGATCCCAACACCACTGAATTTCAGCTGTGATGCTAAAAGACAGCCCTGCACCCCAAGGGACATCCCACTCCAGCCTTCACCCTGGAGACGATGGGAGCAGGACTTTGTAATGCACATTCAGACAAAAATACCTTCTTTTTTTTTTTCAATTTTAAATAAAAGTCAAAAAGCCTAACCAACATGAAAGGCTGGATAAACACTCCTCCTTCCCCCAGCAGAAATTACAAAAATGCCTTTGAATTTGTTTTGGCAAGAAACAATGTTTTTTATGAAAGAGCTTCACTGAAAAGTCACAATTTGGAATGTATTCATCTATTCTACATTTTAAAAAAAGTTTTAATTACCACTTTAAGACTATTTTGACATAGTTTATGGTTTGTTAGACCGTGCTATATGCTACAAATGCCAAACACACCTTTCTGGAAGTGCCTTATTATTGTATTAATGCAAAATGGGGGGTTTGTGCTGCCGAGCCTCGTGTCGGCAATTGAAAAATAATAAATTAATTCCACTTGGAGAAAACTCTGCCATTTATAACCCAGTAATTAAGAACAGATTTAATTTTAGATATTGTTGCATTCTTCAGCTTATTGAGTTACTCCATACCGACACTGGCAATATCAGTGTAAGCTCAGCTCTTTAAAAAGCAGACCCAGGCCAATTTCTCACCCCTTAAATGAGCAGCGACAGACACGAGAAGCTGATGCTGTTTTCCTCTCTCCTGGAAGCTGCAACACACGGATTTCACAGGGGTGAAACAAAATAAAAAACCAAATTCTGGGATTTCTACTACAACAGGCCAAATTCTGTCAACCAGGGGGACGTAAGGAGTTAACAAAAAAACCCCCCAAACTTCAAAGGAGTGAGGCAGAGCTGTGCAGACATGGGGGGAGAGGAGAGCAGCCCAAGTTCTGGCTCTGGAGGGATGTCCCACAGCCCTGTCTGAGGTTGGCCAGTGGTGCAGAAGGGAGAGGATGGAGAAGGGATTCTCCTTTTCATCTGGCCATGGCTCTGGCAGCAGGAAGGTGATGCCCAGGGAGGGCTGCTGCTGGTGGCAGGGCTCCAGCTGGCACCGAGGGGATGGGAGGTTGTTGTTGGCTGCATCCCACACAGGGAAGAAGAGCTGGAGCAAGGCAGGGACCAGCACCCCCATCCTGGTGGGGATGGGGCAGCCCTGGGAGCTGGAAGGCTGGTGGGAAATGGGATGCGTGTCCTCACCATCTCCCCCTTTGTACCCTCCCACAGTAGTACAAAGCACTCACTGTGACCACCAGCAACCTCTACACGTGACAGGAGTGTCTGTGGCCAAGGGAAGGGAAGGTCAAGAGCAGGGAGGCCGTGGGAACTCCTCCTTCCCATCCCCACAGTCCCAGACACCTCCAGCAGCAGGAGAGCACAATGCACGGAAAGAAGGGACACCCACAGGTTGTGGCAGGGGGCCAGACTTGGAAAGCAACATCAACACACGTGGTAAGGGACGTGCAGGGGAACAGTGGAGGGCCCTGGGCATGCCCTGCAGCACTAAAGAGGCACAGGGCCAGCTGTTTGCTGCTGTCACAGAACACAGGACAGGCTGTGGGATCCCCAGGGCTGACAGCACCGAAGCAAGGTGGGTTCTGGCCACAGGAATGCTGTGGGGCTGCTGCAGGGAAAGATGCCAGAGTGAGCATGAGCTGTGTGAAAACAGCCCTGTTTGGGGGTTTTTTTTTTGACATCAAGATGATGAAGATGACGCTCACCACAACGCCACTGCAGCAAAAACATTGTGGGGGAAGCACCTGTAAGGGAGGCACCTGTAGGGGACTGCCAAGAAGAGGATTTTTATGAGTGGATTAATTCATCTGCTGCTAATTAAAGACTGCCATAACCACTAGCTATCCACCCCCACAGAGCCGCTGTTTTTAAAGTTTTTATACTGTTATGGGGTTATAGTTAGAATAGAAAATGTATTAGATAGGTAATTATTACTATTCAATTACCTCCGTTTGTTCAATTGTTCCGACTGGTTCTGGGAACCCCGGTTACAGCCCCTGACTGGTCCTTGTACCCCAAAAACCCCACAGACTGGCGCAGCACCACCATACAAGGTCAGCCCCCCCTGTTTTTCCCTTGTAAGTTACAAACCCTCCTTTTCCCTTTTCCTTTTGTGTCGTGATCCGCCCCCAACTCCATCCAAGTTCTGGAATCCTCCAACAGAACCCTATAAAGATCCCACGCTCTCCTTAATAAAGTGTTCATGCCTATTCGTGCCCTTCCTCGCGTGGACCGTGTCAAAAGATTGTGCAAAACACCAGGGGATCACCCCCAAAAGCACCTGGGGGTCCCAAAGGCTGGGGTGGAGGGGCAAGGCTCTCCTGGGGGAAAAGCTCTCAGCATCCCTGGAACACTTCCATGGGGAAACACTGATGTGTTTTAAACAGAGCCATGTGATGAGGACTCAAAAACCAGCCCCGGAAGGATCCAAGGGAACCTTCACCACATCCTGACCTGCCACGAGCCCTCTTGGGGCAAAGCAAGCAAAACTAAAGGAAACCTGCTCCTCCTTGTACAAAACACGAGAACAGAAATCCCCAGGCACGTATTTTTATTTACCAAGATTCCAGCAGCCTCATTTCCTGCTACATCCCCTCCCGAAGGCAGCAGCACTGCTGCACTAATTGTCAGTCCATGGAGGAACAGCCTTCCCTCTGCTTTCACACTGGAATTAGTTACACTCAGCCTGACCTTGCATTATTTGGAAGCTCCACAACATTTAAAACAAAATTAGAGCGACTTGTTAAATCCCCTAAAAGGTAAAACAACCCTACTGCTCCAGGTTCACATACAAAAAAAAACCCCAAACCTGAGATGAGCTCTTAAGTCACGACCACTGCTTTGAAGTGGTAGGATTTAGTCTTATATTTTAAATTCATTCATTTTTTGTTCATTTGAACAAGCACACTGGCTTTAATGAGCCCTCCCTGTGAAGGCTCCCAACTACAAAGGATCCCATTTGCTCGTGTTCCAGAGCTCCACACACCTCCAAAGGAAATCCTAAAGCATCGTGTGCCTCTCAGCAGCCAGATTACCAGCTCCTAATCCTCTCTGCCAGATGCACTTTAAATCTCTTTGCGTGTAATAAAGCAAATTAGAGTAATTGTATGGGCAAACTGAACCAAAATACGCACATCAGAGTTTGAAAAGAAATGAATTTGGTGATGTTTTGAAGAGCTGGCAAGGAGTGGAGCTGGGGGTTGAATTCAGCTCTGCAGGCACTGGCAGCTGAAGAAGCTGCTGCAGGATGAGTGAGGAGCTCCATCACCCCTTGGATACAACTCCAGGTGCCCTGCAAAGGACCACAACAGCTCCTGGATCAGCAAGCCCAGGATGGTTTGGGTTGGAAGGGACCTTAAAGACCATCTTGTTCCAACCCCCTGCCATGGGAAGGGACACCTTCCACCAGCCCAGGTTGCTCCAAGCCCTGTCCAACACTTCCAGGGATGGGGCAGCCACAGCTTATCTGGGCATCCTCACACTCACAGCAGACCAAGAGCAGATCCAAGCCCAGGCTACCAAGCAACTGCTGGTCCACAATGAGTTCCTCGCATCCCCTGGTGTGTGGGAACTGCTCATCCCTCCAAATTCATGCTGTCTGTCTGTCTCAAGCCACCTTTGCTAACCACCAGCAGCAGCTGGGACTGCCCTGGCAAATCACACACTGCCACCCTCACACCACAAGCTGCCTGCCAGGACCCAAAGGGGCTCCAGAGAGCTGGAGAGGGACTTTGGACAAGAGCATGGAGTGACAGGACAAAGGGGAATGGCTTCCCACTGTAGGAGAGCAGGGTTAGATGGGATACTGGGAAGGAAGTCTTGGCTGTGAGGGTGGTGAGGCCCTGGCACAGGTTGGGCAGAGAAGTTGTGACTACCCTATCTGGCATCTCCTCACAGAAGCCACCCTGTTACCAAAGCCTTGGCACACAAACCCAATACAGCCCAGGCAAATGGATTATCCAGCCAGTGAGGATTATCCAGCAGTCCACCAGGGATGTGGGCTGGGTGTGACCCACCACAGCCTGGGGAGGGAGGAATGGTCCCAGCAGCCTCACAGAGCAAGAAACCTTCTCTGAGGGGGCTCTCAGCATCTTCTCTCCAAGGGATGGGGCAGAAGGGACGGGGGTGGAGACACCAGATCTGGGCCACTTGCTGTAAGAGGACAGGTTGTGCTCCTGGAGCTCACAAGGGAGTTCTGTGCTGACCAAAAGGCCCCTTTCCAAACACCACCAAACCCATAAAACTGCCAAAATCAGGAGCTTTACACCACAAGGAGTCAGATCTCAGGGGTCTGTTGGGACAGCAGATCAAGTCCCAATTCTCCAGAGGGTTGGGCTCCCAGTCCCTCCTGTGGCAGGATTCCTGGTTATCACACCAAGACTGACTGCTCAGGGCAGGGGGGAAAAAACCACCATTTCCATTTTTAAAAGAGAAAACAACTGAACATCAGTGCTGCCATCCAGATCGGCTTCAGGAGGGATTTAAAGAACTTGGGCTTCTCTGTTCCCCAATCCCACACCATGCTTCCCCACTCCCAACCAGGATCCACCCCTAACAATGCAAAAGCATCTGCCCACATTTTTGCCATTATTCCGACCTGGCAGAGAGCACTCTCCACTTTTTGAAGGGTTAATCTAAAGAACAGTTGCCAAAATGCTGAGAACACAGTCCAACAATAGCTCCTCTGATGAAATTCCTCCACTCCATAGAGGAACCAGTATCCTCCAGCTGCTGTGGCTTGTCCAGAGAGATCTCGGAGTGTTCACCCTCTCCCAGAAATAAAAGGGGGGGGGGAATCAAAAGATGACAAACTGAAAGATTTGAGTGCAGCTTTGCAAGAAAATGCCTGCAGAGCTCTGCCACGGAAGCAGCACCCACGTTGCTTTGTGTGAAACCCAAACCCAGGACACCAGGGGAGGGAGGGCAGTGCCAGCCTCCTGTTCCAGGGATGGAGACTGGCTGGACTCACACAGCACAGAGACCACTCCCAGCAGCTCCATCCCCTTCAATCCTCACTCTCAGGGGCATCTCTGATCAGTCATTTATAAAAGCCAGGCTGGTCAGCTGAATTACAGCAGTTATTCTCCACGTATCCCTGAGTAACAGCAGACACCTTTCTTTATAAAGGCTCTCTGGCTGACCAGGGTTTGACAGCGGCCACAGAAAGTCCTCAGCATCCCACTGGCTGCTCCAGAAGAGTGTGAGGAGAAGCTGGGGAGCACAGGCTGAGCAGACACCTTCGCACAGACTCCCTGCTGCTATTCCTTGCTGCTGCCATGACTTGGAATTGAGCAGGTTTAAGTAACTGATTTCCTGAGCAGACACATCAAGTCACACGGCTCTGCCTCTTCTACAGATTCCAGCGGATTGTTTTCCTCCTTATCCCCAATTCTTACACACTTGGAGCATTTTATGTTTTATCAGGCCTATCCCCTCTCAGTTTGGGCCTCCTGGATCTGCACTTTCCAAGCTGCTGCTTTTATTGCTTGTTAACCTTTAGGCTCACCCCCACCTGAGAGCCACTGACCTGGACACACACTCCCCACGACACCTGGGGGATCCAGGACACACAGGTGACACCAGGACAAGGGGATGGGGAGGAAGGAGGTGGTGAGAAGAATCACTTGCTCACAGTTCCCCTGAAGAGTCTCAGTGGCAACCCCTGCAAACAGAAGGTGGCCAAGCAGGTGGCAGGAGTGTGAATTCTGCTTTGACTGGACAGAATTCCCAGGAGCAGCACAGGCAGACACAGGCAGGCTGTGATGACCTCTGTGCTCACATCACACTCCTGACTCTCACAGGAACCTCAAACAGGAGCCCAGGGCTCCCAGTGGAGCTCCCAGAGCCTGCTGGCACAGTTATGGAAAGGAAAGGACTTCCAGGAGTGGCTCCTCATTTCTTAAGCAAGGATCATCATCAGCATCCTTCTCCCACTTCCAAAAGCATCCCTGCTCAGCCTGGAGAAGGGAAGGCTCTGGCAACACCCTGGAAACCCTTCCAATGCCTAAAGGGGCTCCAAGAGAGCTGGAGAGGGACTTGGGACAAGGGGGAATAGCTTCCCACTGCAAGAGGGCAGGGATAGATGGGCTATGGGGAAGAAATTCTTCCCTGTGAGGGTGGGCAGACCCTGGCACAGGTTGGGCAGAGAAGCTGTGGCTGCCCCATCCCTGGAAGTGTCCAAGGTCAGGTCTGACAGGGCTTGGAGCAACCTGGGACAGTGGGAGATGCCCTTGTCCATGGCAGATGGGTGAAAATAGATGAGCTTTAAGGTTCCTTCCAACCCATCCTGTGAGTCTCTGATCCTTCTGCTCCCACCACCCTCTTCCCTTCCATCCACCCCTCCCACCACAGGACTGAGACCCAGAACATCTCCACCTAAAATTCCCTACAGATGATGACAATCTGGGAGCTGAGAGCAACAGGAGCAGCCAAGAGACCTCGGGCATCCCTCCCAGCACAAGCTGAAGCTCCAGGGAGGTTTCCCAGGTTGCCCTGAGGGGATCCCCAGAGCTGCTGCATCAGGAAGGAGCTGTGTCCGTGTGCTGGAAGTTGTTATGGTTACTGAAGGGTTTGTTGGGCTTTCTTCCCTCCTCTTCTAAAAAGAATTCTTATCAGTTTAACATAACACCACCAGTCAATAACAATTCTTATCTTAAAAGGTCACTCAGGTAGTTATAACTCAACATTTCATCTGTGTTTGCATTATCTGGAGGGAAACAGCCTGGAGACTTTGCATTTCTTTTTAATAATCCACTTCTTTGCAACTGTAAGATTTCAAAATTTAAAAAAAAACACCCACCCAAAGCCAAGCTGACCCCGTGGCAATTTGAGCACACCAGGAAACAGACAGAAAAAAGGTAGAAAAATCACATTGATGTTTGCTGCATGAGAAACAGGAGGAATTATCCCAACAGGAGGAATATCCCAAGAGGAAAACAACAGGGCAATGCACGGCTGCAGAGCACAGCTGCTTCAGAAACCCCACGTTCTGCCTCCAAACACCAGCTCAGCCACAACAGGAGTTGTGGGTTTCTTCCTCCACATTTCTCTCCCCATTTTCTTCCTTCACTTTCCCATTGCAGTTGGAGGACACGGAAAAGGGAACAACAGGAAAAACCTGGTGACCAGAGCTATTTGTGATGTTCGGGGTTAAAAACACAGAAAACAAGAAAAAAGAAATGCTGTGGCATGAGAAGTGGGTTTTAAAATTCTTCTGTCTAAACCTGGTCAAACTTGGTTTTATCCACCCACTCCATTTCCTCTTATAACTACAATTAAAACTCCCAACACAGCATGGGCCCATTCCCCATCAGGCAAGAAGAGAAGAACTAACTGGTTAAAAGGAAGGCAGGTTTGTGGCTTGTCTGAAATGAGTTTTATAAAAAAAAAAAAAAAAGGAAAAAAGAGCAATCTGGAATTAATTACTTGTGAGGATCAGTAACAGAGGAGAAGCTTTTTAAAGCTTCCACTCCAGGGCTGCCTTGCTCAAGAGCAAAGAGCAGAGCAGAGCTGCTGAATCCAGCAGATGACAGTCACAATATTAACATTATTTTAAGTAAAATAACATCTTCAGGCATGCTAGCTCAACCAGCTGGGCCACATCCAGCTCCTGCAAACAACAGGGGAGGCTTGCAGGGGTTGTGGGAGAAGCTGGCTCAGCCCTTGGTGCAGCAGAGCTGTCAGTCCCACCCATCCACTCTGCCCTGGACACGAGCAGGAGGCCTCAGGTGAGGTGCTGTCTCACTCCTCAGCTCTGCACAGCAGAACAAACATGCTGAAATCCAGGTGTCTGCCCCCAAAATCACGGATACAGCCATGCCATGGAGTCACCTCCTGCAAACACTCCGGCAGAGCCACGTGCTGTGACACAGCCACGGCACAGGTGAGGCTGTGCTGATCAAGCCCTGGCTCACAGCTCTGCCTGCCTCAGCCAGGTGTGTTTGCCTCCTGCATGGAAACACCAGCAGAAGGCAGAAGCCGAGGTACCTGCCAAAACAAAGCAAAGCAAGTTGGGTTTCTGCCTCCAGAGCTGGACCCCTCACCCTGCCCAGGCTCATTTTCTGCTCATTACCCAGAACCAGAGTTGGGGGAAACCATCCCAAGCCCTTTGCTCTGTGAGAGAAAATCCAGCTTGCAATCCCCCCCCATGCCATGTATTTTACATTTCATCAGGCCTATCTCCTCTCAATTTGGACCTCCTGGTCCAAACACAATTCCCTCTGCCTGCAAAACCCCTTCCAAAGACAAGCCAGCAACACCTTCTCCCCCAGAGGAACAATCCCAACCCTGTTGAGTTGAGATCCTGCCCTGCCACTTGGTGCATCTGCTGCGGAAGAGGAGGTTGGGAACGGATCTGCTCCCTCCAACCTCAGCTTTATTTGGGATCCCTGGGCCAAGGTGGAAAGCCACTGCCTTGGCTCTTTGCCACTGCCAAACTTCCCACCAGTGGTGACCTCTGCAAACCTCTGAGCCTCCTTCTTAGGACCAGAGCACTGTAGAGATAAGCACAGTGTTTTTTAAGGAAAAAGGGATGAGCATGCAAGCCTGTGGATCCCTTGCATCAGACCCACAGCTGCCTCTTTGAGATCCCTCAGCAGCTCTTGCGCAACCAGGAGTTAATAAAAAAATAATGGTCTTGTTGATTCAGTGAAAATAGAAAATACAAAGGGCATGTGCACTCTCAGGGGTAGGTGCACACACACAACTCATGGGAGGGCTCATCCCACCCCCCTCGGGGGGTTTCTGAAAACAACAAGGATTTGAAACACCACGACCTGGGCTTTGTGTGGGCTCCTGCACTCACCTGGCACCGTGCAAGGAGCAGGGAGGAGACTGGGGCCATTAGGTGGGAAACCCCAAAACAGCACAGCAGCTTCTCCCCACTCTGCTGAACCCAACCCAAGGAGCTCCAATCCCAGGGTTTGGGTGCAGTGTCAGTGCAAGGGGTGCCCTTTCTCCCAGCAGTGAGCTGTGGTAACACTAGACACGAGCACGATGCTGGAGCGCTAAAGCCCTGACGGGTGTGCCTTAAAATAAAGCCAGTGTTCACACCAATTCCTGCTCCAGCTACACCAACTGCAGACATAACTCCCAGCTTGGTGAAGAGCAGCTTATGTGGGCCACAAATTAAATAAAGGTGTTTTTTTGATTGAACATGAGAAAAGGGCAAAACTTAAGAAACTGCAGGGAAATGGGAATTCACACTGCGATCCATGGAAAAACCTTCAGGGAAACAGCAGGAAAATCTGGCTGACTGGAGCATCGACTGCTTTAAAAGCCACTGGTCCAAATGGAAATGTAAAATACAGATGGTGGGAGGGGCACAGAGCTTTGCTCAGATGCTGAGGGCTGCCAGGCCAAAGGATGCAACTGTGCAGAGGATCATCCTCCGGCCACGGCACAGGCTCCGAGCTGGGCGCTTTCCCCACTCATCCATTTAATCTCCTTTGCAGATAAGTGTATTCACAAACTAGATTATTTTAATTGATGGCTCTACAGCTGGTTCCTATTCAGCTCTCCAGCTAAAGCTGTCCCTAACCTCTCCCATCGTGGCTTGAGGACGGTGATGTGCTCAGCGGTTCCTCCCCTGCACCCGACGTGCTGGGAGCAGAACTTTACACCCTCTGCTTTTCCAAGCACAAACACGAGATACCTGCACAGGAGGGATGCACTTGGAGAGGAGTCCAGGGAGAACAAGCTGGTCCAGGCAAAGAACTCCAGCTCAGGTCTGTGATGATGCATGAAATGCTTCTCTGCATCTTTCACATGCACTTCAACAGTGGGATTTTTCCCAGCTGCAGTCAGGAGGGAAACCATCCCTGACAACAGGCCCCTCGGTGAGCCACGAATTATCTGACAAAATGGTTAAAAGGACACTGCAAAGCATGAAAAAGTGACTTTGGGAGAAAGCAGCCCACCCATGGGCAACCCTCTTGCACCACAAGGTGCCCCAGACAGCAAACCACACTGTTCCCATCCACCAACCTTTTCCTCCCCATTTTAATCATTACTACCTAAAAATGTTTCCCAGGCAAGCTCTGCCACCTCCACCCTCCAAGCCTGGTCCCTGTTAGCCCTGCCCAAGGAGGAGACCTTGCCATTTGTACTGCTGGTGTTTTGGGAGTGAGCCACAGGGAGCACCTCCCTCCTCCTCCAACTAAAAGGGACCCGTGCCAGGAGCCACAGGGAAAAGGAGTTTTTGAGCAAACAGGAGAAAATACAGAAGAGAATGAAGTACAAGCCCAGCAGGCTCCTCTAGGTCCCAGCATCGGGGTGAGTGGGACAGGAAAGGGCAGCCTTCCTCATACCATGCCACAGATCTGCTCCTAGCCAGCACTGGCACAAGCCACTTGGCCTGTGGTGCTTCCCACAGCCACTCTGAAAAGCATCCTTAAAAATAAAAATATCTTTAAATTGCAAGAGTGGCCTGGGTGTGCAGGCTGGCTCTAAGCCCTTGGCTAACACTGCTCTGTACCCTCTCCCCCTGCCATTCTCCAAAAAGCCCAGCACAGACAAGTTTCAGCCCTCAAGTTTGCAAACCAAACCTGGCAGCAGCTCGAGCACCAGCACACAGATTAAAACCAGTGTCCAACAGCTCACCAGAGGTTGCCCAGGTTGCTCAGAGGAGCTGTGGATGCCCCATCCCCCAAAGTGTTCAAGGCCAGGTTGGATGTGGCTTGAAGCAACCTGGTCTAGTGGAAGGTGTTCTTATCCCTGGCATGGAGCGGAACTGGATGATCTTAAAGGTCCCTTCCAACCCCAACCATTCTGGAATGCCTCTGCTTAGCGGTCCCAGCTCCTGGTTTTTAACAAGCAGAGTTGGCAGGGCTGTTCACAGTCCTCTCCAAGCAGAGACAGTGTGAGGAATGACCACACAATGCCCACGTCCAGTGTTCCACTTAGAACTTTCTATCACTCCCACTGAGCACAGGCTTAGCTCCTCACCCCATCCTGCTCCTGGGACACCTCCTTGGCTCCTCCAGTCCCTCTGTGGGACACTCAACAATGTCTTCACACAGCTCAAGGGTGCTTAAACCAACACCCAGCATTGCAATGCAACCATAGGCTAAGAAAAGTAAAAACAAAACCAAAGGGAAACACCTTCAAACTGGGCACTGGGATGATTTTCCATCAGTGGGGAATCACTGGGGGCAAAGTGCAAAACTTTAAAGGTGGAGGGGTAGCAGCTTCCTGATGGGCTGAGAGATTGTCTGGGGTGGCAACAACAGCCATAGGCATCAAAGATATAGGATATAAGAAATATAAGAATATAAGGATATAAGAAAGGTCTGCAGGAACTTGTAATGCCTTTTAATAGACCGGCTGCTACAGTTGGGGAAAAAACCCACACAAGTCCTCCTTGGAGCTGGTGCACCTTCATGTCTGCCCATTTTTTCCAGCTGCATCACTTGGTCTATTAAAAGATATTACAGCTCCCTGCAACCCTTGTCCCTTCCTCCAGCCAGTCCTTCCCAGGATGAGGAATCTGGGTCATTCTGATGCTCCTGTTGTGATACCTGACAGCCTGCTGAAATGAAAGGAAGATTTTGGCCCTGACACGTGGAGCAGTTCATGTCCTGTGCACAGGGCAGGCAAAGCTTGTTGTCCTTCAAGGCCAGCAGCTTCAAACTGCTGCTGCTGCCATCACTGCAGGTGGGTGTTTGGGTACCTGGAAGACCCACAGGTCCATTTGGGCATCCCAAATGAGGAAGCCAGGGTGGGTGAGATGGGACGTGGGACTACTTTGAGGGAAAAAAACCCAAAAACCCAGTCACACCCCTGGCCATACAGAGGGGATACCCAAGTAAATGAAGCAGCAGCACATCCTGCACTCCACGACCAAAGTGCGTGGACCACTTTTCATGGATACAACCTTCCCTATGTCCTCACTGGGTCTGTACTGCACACCAAGCAGCTCTCAGTGCCTCAGGAGGAGCAGAGGTGCCCTTCCCAGAAGGCACAGAATGCTCCTGGCCTGACCTTCCCCCGTGGCTCTGAGGAGGTCACCGCGTCCTGATGGCTCTGAGCAGCTGGAGCTGCCCAGCAAGGCCAGGCAGGAAGGAAGGCAGGAAGGAAGAAAGTCATAGCAGGCTTTTCAACAGTGCTGGGCAATACCTGAAACTTCTATTTCTGTGCATGGATAATACGGTTTCCATATTCTCCTCCACGCCTGGCAGGCCAAGCCACTCACGCTCCAAATGAACAGGCAACAACCCACACTCTTCCACCAGTTAAACCATTAAAGCTTGGTGAGGTCTCCATGCAGGACAGCCCCAACCTGTACACCCCACCAACCAAGACATGCAGCATTTCCTTCCCACTTCTCTTTTTCCCTTGTAGCCAAGCAATGCCTTTAAAAGCACTACAGACTGCAGGTGGTCTCACCCCCCCCACACCACTGTGCTCCCAGACACCAGTCCAGTTTTCTGCAGGACATCTCTCACCTGAGGTGGGTAACGTGGTTATGCCCAGCCCTGCACGTCTGAGCAGGTATCCAAGGAACCATGGAAGCAGGAGGCTCCTCAGGGCTTTCTGAGGGTTGTACACAGCAGAGCCACTCTGGGTTTGCAGCCCCAAGGAGGTCTTGGGTCTGATTATAAGAACACTCTCACACTTGGAAAAAAAAAAACAAGGCAGAACTCCTTCAAACTAAATGGACTTGCTTTCCCATGGCAATTAACTAGTTAAAAGGAGTTATTCTTCTTCCTTGAGGTTTGCACATCTCATCTGCCACTCTACAGGCCTCTCAGCTGGAGTCTACCAGGCAGGAAACAAGCTGGACACCTTCACAAAGAAGGGTTTTCCTCCATACCTGGGCCACACACCTGAAAAGCTCAAGAGCCCCAGTTCCACCAGGGAGTGAGGATCTCCAAGCTCTGGTCTCCCTTTGGGACCCCTCAGGATCAACATTGTTGGTCATGATATTGCCAAGGATGATGTTCATCCACCACAAACCACAGCAGGGCTCCCACTTCCTCCTAGTGACTACAGACCAGGGGTAACATTCCAGTTTTCCCACCTTCCCACAGGGCTGGGACAAGCAACAGATCCTGTAGGCACAAAACCACTCACTTCTCATGAGGACCCAGCATGATTCCAACATTTTCTCCAGGATATTAGCCCAGGATGTTACATTCAGCCCAACACTGCTGAAGTCATGGCGACACCCCTTCCCAGGCAGCAGATTTCACCTATGCTCCAGGGAAAGGGAACATCCCATACCCTACAGCCCCTTTGGGCTGTGCAATCCCATCACCACCCCCCTCCAACATCCACAGGGATATTGATGAGGCCCCTACAAGCAGGGGAGCCACCATTTCCAAGGCAGCAAACACCAGGAAAACACCCAAGGAGCCACCTCAGGCCCCGGCCTGGGAGGGAATTGAGCCCAAATTAGTGATGCAAACACCAGGATTCAAAGAATAACGAGTGGCACAAGGTTGATGATGACGCTGCTGCTGCTGCTGCTGAGGACTTGGTGTGATGCCATTGCCAGGCAAGTGACAAGTGCCAGACTGCAAACCAGGCACGGCACAGGAGCGATTTGGGGAACACAGGTGGTTTCATGGAGAAGGCAGTGCTAACACTGCAGACTAAAAGCTATTTCCTAACGTATCTTGGCTGCAAATCTCAGCTGACCATCCCTGCACTGCAACAGGACTGCCTGGAAAAGGGCATTCCCTGCTCCATAGGATGCATGGATACATCCACCCCATGGGAAAGCCTACGGAGGGGTGTTCGGTGAGAGAGAGGAACTCGGTGGATCCCGTTTTTGATATGGGAGCTACAAACGTCCTGGAGGAACAGCTCATTTTTGGAAGGGACAGCAGGGAGAGCTCAGGCAGCCCCAACAGGGCACTAAGGGACAGGCAGGAGGCCGCGTGCCAAGCTCAGGAGAAATCCTCATGCCAAGCAAGGTCAATGGGATTAGAGGGGCAGGCAGGGATTGCTCGCACGAGCGGAGATGGGAACGCCCCAACCCCTGGTCTGCACCCTGGCTTGCCCCGAGGAAATGCCACCACACAGTCAGCCTGACGTGACTCTGCGTCCAGCAAGACTCCAAACCCCTGCTTTCCTTCGAAACTTGCCTTTCCTGCTGTCAGGATGCAGATCACCCCCGTCCCAGTTCCCCGTCCCCACACCATGGGGACTGGGCTGCCACCGAAACCACGGCGCGAATGAAAAACTGCAATGCTGCTAAAAACATAAAATCAGAAATACGTCGCTCACACCGACTCGCAGAAGGAATTGCAGCAAAGCCGTGCTAAGGCCAACATGGGAGGCTGAAAATTCATCCCAGAGCAGCCGAGTTTGGAGAGCGTGCTCCCCCCTCCCCACCCCCAGGGATGGCTGAGGTTCATCCCTTCAGCTGTTTATAAAAGCAGCAGTGCTGCGCCCAGACGCACTCGGCAGCATTCCTCCCTCTCATTCCTACAAGCTATATAAGGGAACGGCCAATTCCAGGCTGGCTGCCCCGATCCCTTTGCGCCGGGAGCAGCCCCGGGCTTGGTTTCCTGCAGAAGGACTTCACTCCATCCCCTCGGTGGAACACGGCGCTGCGCTGGACCTTGTCATCAAATGGCAGCGCAGGCAGCTGCCAAATCCTGCCGGCTCGGTGCTCTAATAGGGAACAGCTGGAGAAGGACCCTGCATTCCTCCCGCCCCGGCCACACCGGGGGCTCTGTTCGGGATCCGGCCGCAAGATTTCCACCCAGCGTGGAACGCAGCCGCTCCCCGTGCACAGCCCAAATCCCAATTCCCCCCCTGGATTTTAAACCAAAGGGATGCTTTGCAACGCGGGGTGGAGGGGGAGGGGTGTTGCTTTGCTTTTTTTGGGTTGGTTTTTTTTTTTCTTTTTTCTTTTGATTTGGGTTTTTCTTTTTCCCCTGGAGGGGCTGGTGAAAGAGCCACGCAACTAAAAGGCATTTTGCCTTCCCTGCTCGCCCTCTGTGTTGCAAAAACTCTGCTTCAAGCGACTTGCATCCCTGTGCACGTCCCCACATCGGAATACACACATCTCTAACATCCCCTCTCCCCCCAGTAAATAAAGAGGGGAACACACGGCGCGATTCGCACGGCGCTTGTGCCCTCTCCATCCTGCTCCAACTCCCTTTACTTCGGAGGAGTTGAGCAACTCGGAATGGTGAACAAATAAAACCAAAATACACTTTCTGCAGCCACGCACATTTTCTGCCCTGCACCCTCAGTAACATAAAACAGTCCACTCATATTTTCTTAGAGCTCTGCTGAAACACAAGGGGGTATTCAGAGCTGCGGAGGGAAAGGAAAAAAAAAAAAAAAGCGTCCAAACAGGATCTGAATGATGAAATAGGAATTGCCACACGTAAAAAAAATAAAAAATAATTTAAAAAAAAATAGGATATCCCAGTTACCCAGACCTTTATACAACAACAGTTCGTCTGAGGTAGCGATGGGCTGCTTTTGCATGTTGCAGAGAGCAAATCAAGCCACGTTGTCCAAAAAAAGCCTAGAAAATCCAGACTCTACGTGACCTGACTTACTTATTTCACAGGAAACTGCATGGAAGGAGGAAGGCGCGGGGGGGGGGGGGGGAAATAAAAAGCAAAAAGAAAAACCCACCAATCATTCACGCTACCGTAGTTACACCACGCCATGGAGCAGAGTAGTTTGCCGTGAAAACCCAAACCGATATAATCCAAACCCCGTCTGGAAAACAAACCGCGAGGAGCGACGCCGACCCCGCAACCTCTCCAGTCTCTCGAGTGTGTGTCTTTTTTCTCTTTTAGACCAATTTTTCCCCCCCCAAACTCCGACAGCATCTCCGGCCGGGATGGGGGGACACGGGGGGACTCACCGGGGTTGTTGGCCTCCCCTTCGAGGATGTGGAGCTCGGTGCAGTCTGCGAGGGAATGCTCGAGGCAGAGCTGGAGGAAGCGAGCCTGGGTCCGGCTGACACGCTTGAGCAGGGAGAGCAGCGCGACCGTCTGCTCGCACTCGTTCCAGCCCTTGAACCATCCGGCCAGCACGCCCACCTGGTCTCGGAACATCATGGTGAGCGCTGCGGGCACACCGGGGCGCCCCCCGCGCCCGGCCACGCGTGGGGGTGGGCGGGGGGGGGGGAATGGTAGTGGTTTCAAAGGGGGAAAAGCACAAAAAAAAAGAAAAAGAAAAGAGGGGGGATCTCCCGTGCGAGGCGAAGGGAGGGTTGGGTGTCGGACGCAGCTCTGCCGGCCTGGGTTTTGCTCCCGTCTCTTCTGGCGCTGGATTCCTG
>VXAU01000625.1:172698-195161 GCA_013399695.1 Formicarius rufipectus
GGTGGGGAGCGCGCCGATTTGGGGTCTGGGGAGTGTGGCGTCGGGCAGAAATGGCAGTTTTTTAAAGGGTTGTAATGTTTGTGAGTTTGTTTTGTTTTTTTTTTAATTATGCGTCTTAAGTGTTCCTGGATTTAAACGTCCAAGCACTGCGTGTGCAGAAAAAGACGGGATCTGTGTTTGGGGTTACCAATTCCCCGGAGAGGGGCAAGATTTGTGTTTGGGGTTATCCGGTTCCCTGGAGAGGATCAGGATTTGTGTTTGGGGTTACCTATTCCCTGGAGAGGATCAGGATTTGTGATTGGGGTTATCCATTCCCCGAAGAGGGGCAGGATTTGTGGTTGGGGTTATCCCATTTCCCTGGAGAGGAGCAGGATTTGTGGTTGGGGTTATCCCATTTCCCTGGAGAGGAGCATGATTTGTGGTTGGGGTTATCCATTTCCTTGGAGAAGAGTAGGATTTGTGCTTGGGGTTATCATTCCCCATGTATATTTTATTTCCCTTTCTCATTTATTTATGTGCTTTTCTCATACCTTTTTTTCTTCCCCATTTATTTCCATCTCATTACAAGGTGTGAGTGATACAGGTATATCCAAGAAGGAAAAGGGGGAAAGAGAAATCCCCACACACAAATGTTTGGAAGGACACAGCAAAATGCTGAGTGGAAATGAACACTTTATAAAACATAAATAAAAGTGTGAAGTGCTTTTATCTGTGGGCTTTTTATTTGGAATAAAAATTGTTCATAGCCATTCCCTCTTGTCCTGTTGCTCCAGGATCTTGTCCAAATTCCCTCTCCAGAGGGAGCCCCTTGAGGAATCCATTCCCCAGAAGTGCTTTTGTGCTCTGCTGGGGGCTGGAGAAAGGAAAACTGTGTTTGTGCACCCTTTGGCTTAAAAAGTCACACACATGTTGGAATCCGTCCCTTTTTGGGGAAAAATATTAGCAGGGAGACAAAGGCCCTCCAGATCCCCTGTCCTGTGTGGTGGAGCATCAATCCCACAGCAGGATGAGGAGGTGAGGAGCCCCAAGCAACCACCAAGCGTAAATGGTCCCTCTCACCACAGCTCTGAGTTTGCCTCCAGCTCTCAGTCTGTCTGGTGACTAATCAAACAAACAGGAGCAGAGTTCCCTGCCAACAAACCCCGGCCATCTGCCTCATCCTACAGCTCCATCCTAAGAAATGCTCCATCCAAGAGCCCCTTTCCCCTCACCCAAGTGCTGGCAGCCCTCCTGCTGTGGGGTGGCCCGTGGAGGACACACCACCTGTGTGGGAACGGGGACCGTGGCTCCTTCCACCGCCGGCGCGGTCGGCACGAGGAGCTCCAGGCAGAGCTCCACGAGCTCCAACGCTGCTAATTTGGGGGTTGCCAAGCTGGCTTTGCCAAAAACGCCTCCCAGGTTTTGCATTTGGTACAGCTGAAGTGGTAACAGCAGGGATCAGGAGGATATTTAGGGATGAAACATCAAATACATCCCCCTGCGAGGCCGGGCGGCTCGGTGAGAGACGGATCCCCCCCACACCTGCAAGTCATGGAGGAACAAGAGTAAAAGGCTTTAGCCAAAGTCTGTCCCATGCTCCAGGAGACACCAAGAGCCTGTTAATTAACCCCAAAAGAACCACTCACCACTCAGGAGCCCACGGTCCCTGTTCCCCAGAGTGGCCCTGGGAAGCAGATGTGGAGGAGTGAGACCCTGACGTAACAGCACACGCCGTCCTGTTTGGAGGTTTCTATGGTAATTCAAAAATACATCTGTGACCCGTGGAAGAAATTCCTCTCTGCATTCCTGCCTTTGCAGGGTGTGTGCCCTTGCACTTCAGTGTGCTGGAGGGATCCTCCAAGCTGGCTGGAAGGAAATCTCCTTTCCTCCCTGCACTGGGGGGGACTCTCCAACACCCCCATGGCCAACTCTCTTCTCTGTGGATGGAGAATCCAGCGTGCAGACAGTGTGTCCTGGGAGCACAAACACAAGGCAGAGCAAGCGGAAAAGCAGAATAATCCTATTTTATATGGTAATTGCTTGGGGACCTCGAGATCTTGGCAGATCCAGCTGGAGAGTTTCTAAGGGGCTGCAAGATTTGGGGTAAAAAGTGGAGGCTGTTTGTTGGACAGGGCAGAGCTGATGTTGGGTCACGGTGGGTCATGGAACCACAGAATATCCTGAGCTGGAAGGGACCCCCAAGGATCATCCAGTCCAACCCCTGGCCCTGTATGGGACAATCCCAACAATCCCATCCTGTCCTTGAGAGGATCATCCTGGAGCTCTGGCAGCTTTGGGGCCGTGCCCACCACCCTTTGGGGGAAGGACCTTCTCCTGAGATCCCACCTAACCCTGCCCTGACGCAATCCCAGCCATTCCCTGGCTCCTGTCAGTGCTCACAGGGAGAAGGGATCGGTGCTGCTCCTTCTAGGGAAGTCACACCCTCCATGAGGTCTCCCCTCAGCCTCCTCTTCTCCAGGGTTGGAACAGCAACGTTTAGGCATCCTCTGCATTTCTGTTTACCATTTCAGAGAGAAAACAAGAGGCCTGTGGAAATATTAGCCAAGCAGGTGGTCTCAGCAAATTAGTGAATCTTGACGATTCCTGAGTTCAAAGGAAGCAGTTGCTCATCTCTGACAAAGCTATCTGATAACATATTGAGCTGGAGAAAGGATGAGTATATCCACCAGCACACAATGGCCCAGATTTCCTAGCTCATTAAACCCAAATATTAGTGAAAATATCACGGTAAGCAGGCTGAGATAATTAAACACAACATCTCTTCCATTTGTTCCTAAATACAGTGTGGGAATTGGTTACTGGGATGCTCATGATTTCCTTACCTTGGGTGTTGAAGTGGAGCTGTACAGCTCACACAAAAAGCCCTGACAAAAACAAGTTTTTAAAAATAAAAAATTAAATACAAGAAAATTAAAAGTAAAAAGTAAACAGTACAAGCCTGTGTGGGTCTGTATTTCCAAACTGGATGAGGCAGATGTTAAAAATCACAGAGTCCCAGAATGGTCTGGGTTGGAAGGGACCCTGGAGCTCATCTCATTCCAGTCTCCTGCCATGGGCAGGGACACCTCCCACCAGCCCAGGGTGCTCCAAGCCCCTCCAACCTGGCCTTGGACACTTCCAGGGATGGGGACAACCACAGCTTCTCTGGGCACCCTGTGCCAGGGCATCTCCACCCTCCCAGCCAGGGAATTTCTTCCCAATATCCCATGTAAGTCTGCCCTCAGTCAGGAATTTCTTCTATTTTCTAATCTAATCTCTCCTCTTTTAGCTTTAAACCTTTCCCCCCTTGCCCTGTTGCCATCTGCCCATGTAAAAAGTTGCTCTCCCCAAACACAAAATGTGGATTTCCACCCAACACTCCTGTGTGAGTTCAGGGATGAATTCACCACGAGAGGAGCAGCAATTCTTCAGGGTCTGTCCTGCTTGGGGCTGGGGGAGCAGGACACAGATCCTGCACTAAAGAAAACAGAAGACTATCCCAGTCCTGGAGCACCCAATCTAACTGCCTTTTTCTGGCATCATTTTGGGCAGTGCTCATCTTCCAGCCTCAATGCATGACCCTCCCTGGGGATCAGCTCTGTCTGGATGTACAACCACTTCCTATGCCCCGTTAGTGGAAAATCAGGTGTTGCAGCCCAAATCTTTGTGAAAGCAGCACGGGCTGATCCCCTGATGCCAGAGGCAGTGATCCCTGGGCAGTGGGCGATGAGGGCAGGGAGGAAAAGCATCTTTAACCCTCTGGCTTGAGCTGTGACAGCAGATCTGAAGGGGAAAGACAAGAAGTGGCAGCATCTGGGTGGTAACATCTAGTGAAAGAAGCTCTGGGAAATACTGGTTGGCTTGGGAAGCACCACTCATGTCTTTGTTTAGCCACTGTCAGGGGGTTGCTGTGAGTGGGCCCCGTGTCATCTCCAGCAGTGCAGGGGAATCCACCTCTCCTGCAGTGGCAGCTCTGCCCTGCACAACTGCTGAGCTGGCTCACAGGGACCCCAGGGACTCAGAGCCAACAAAATAAATCAGCTTTTTAATGGCTCTCAAATAAGGCACCCCTGGCCAAGTGCCTCCCAGGCTGCTCTCACCGTGGTGATGCCGACGGGATCGGTGATGAAGAGGAGCTGGGGAAGAAGGGGATGAGAAAAGGGATGGGAAGGATTGAGTCAACCTCGTAGCCAGGAATTTTTCTCACTGAGCTGTTCCAGTTTCAGACAAGCCCCTGAATACAAATACTGCAAAACCTGATCCACAGCAAGCGAGGATTTGCAGATTTTGACTTTGCAAGGCTGAGATTTCTGTGTGTGTGTTGAGGGCTAAGCCCAACTCGAGCCCCACTGGGCCTTTGGGGCAGCAGAGCTGGTTTGTGGGGTACACCAGAGATGTCCCATCCCACCCTCTCCAGGTGTCAGCACGGGCTGTGCTCCACTCCCAGCTGGGATGGGTCTGTATCCCTGAGGAGCTCTGGGTCCCTCTCCAGCCACACTAACAGCCCCTAAATGCCTGCCAGTGAGATCCCTCCCTGCATGGCTCAATCCCATGTTTACCTACAGCACTCCAGTTCTTCCAACCATTTCCAGCCAGCACTGTGAGCAGCTTGCTGCAGGACTTGGAGCTGACTGAGGCTGTGCTGCAAGCAGATGGCCCTGATGAAACAAGGCACTGATCCCCAAGGAGGCACCACTCAACAGAGCTGCTCGACTCCAGCAGCTCCAAGGAAAGGTTTGGAGATGTGCATTAGCAAACACCATGGAGGAAACTGCTTCCCTCACTGCTCCTCTTTGGAGGTCTGGTTCCAGCTCAGGACACGTGTCAGCAGCACTGGCACCATGGCAGTTTTCCTGCTTAGTTATTAATAATGGAGCAGCTGACAAAATGATGGTAATCTAAGAATTTCCTTAAAGGAGAGGGGAAGAGTTGCCAGGCTGGGTGAGGGTTTGGAGGTAGCTGGGATGCTGGGGTGGAGGAGAACCTCCACACTCCCACCTGAGGAACTGGAAGGGGATCCATGCATGGAAGGCAAACAGAGGTGGAAACAGTTCTCATTGATTCTCCTGGTCCTGGCTCCATACAGGAAAACCTGAAAGCTCTGCCAAAAAGCCCCAAAACCACCACTCCCACCTTCATGGGTATCAACAGCTTTCTCTGCAAGAGGTGGGAAAAAAAGAAAAGGAGGAGATCCTCATGGAAATAAAGGGAGAAAAAAAGAGCTGGACACACAATTCCAGCACTGATAACAGAGAATTAAATGCTGCAGAACTTGATGGAGACTTTGTTAAGAAGTTGGTGCTGAGAGGGAAAACAGGAACTGTCAAGACTTATTGACACATTTTCATGTGTCTGGGAAGACAGAGGAAGATTGAAAGATGGAAAAGCCGTAGCCATTCTTAAATGTGAATCCACCAGCTCTTGGAAAACACTTCACTTTTGGTCCTGTAGCAAAATGTAAAGGTGAGTTCTTGTGTCACTCAAGCAGAGGAGGGTTTGGGTGATGCTGCAGCTGCTCCAGCCAGAGTTTGGCACTGAGCACCTGGGAGGAAACTGGCTTTGAGGAAAGGCACCAGCTGGACTGCCAATCTTCCCTCCGTGTATGGCAGTGGCTGGTGAATGAAAATCATCCCTTTTCAAGCTGTCCTGTGCCATAAATTACTGCCCTGGTCCTACTTCCATCAATGGCATGAGCTAAAGGGCTCTGCTAACCCTGGCACGTGGAGCAGCCACAGGAGCCAGCGCCGTGCCCGACTCCCTCGGTGCTCCGTGTTCCCATCGTTATCCTCAGCCTCACTGCCAGCAATACCCCACCCCAGGCCCTCTGAAAGCTGCTGCCTTTGCAGCTCCCAAGCCCACACTCTCTTCCTACAGGGAAAACCCTCGAGATTGAAGAACTGGAGTCAAAAAATCAAGCAGCTTTGAGCACAGGGTCTCTGCTGTCGGTGGCCGATGGAGACACGACATCTGTAGCTCCCAGTTCTGGTGGCAGGAGGCTGATGGATGATAACCCTTGGTAGACCTTTGGGGTCTCACAGCCTCCAAACTCAACAGCAGAATTAGAGGAAAAAGTGAAGATAACTATCAAAATAATTCATAAGTTAGCAATCCTCCCTTCAGTCTGTTTATTAAAATATTGCTCACGAGGAGCTGAGAGACAGTGGAATAAATAGAATAAGAAGAGAGAGAGAAGTGATGCATTAGACTTCTCACCAGTCCCCTGACTGCAGCTACTGTGGAGAAATCTGCCAGGAAACATTAGATGTGAAGTGGATATGCAATGGGAGAGGAAAAATTATTAGGAACTGCCAAAACCCCTCAGCTGATAAAGACAAAATGTTGGAGGAGGCATTTAAAAGCTAGAAAAGCTTTCTAGGTACAAACCTGCTGCTGGCACACGGGTGCTGCAGGCTGAGGGTGCAAAACACAGGGAACAACTCATTGTCCAGGTAATTGAAGCAGGACTCTCTTAGTTCAGCTGCAGCAGCATTCACACAGAGGTGCCTTTATACAGGCACTGCACATTCCCACAAATTTATGGAACCAAACCAGTGGAAGTCCCTTTTTACAGGGATAACCATTGCTGCACTACAGTTTTGCTTTTTTTTCATCCCTCTGCCCACATTGCTCGTGGACATGAGGGAGTAAAAGCAACACAGAAACAGTAGAGCTGCCCAAGTGACTCTGCAGAGACTTTCTGAGTCCCTCTGTGGTTTTGGGGGGACCCTGCAAAGCATGGGCCTCTCCAGGGCTCAGTTGTGGCCTCATAGCTGCACCCAGGTTTGCATCTCCACCACTGTGTGCCATCAAAAATGGTAGCAACACCAAAGTTACCCAGAAATAACCCCCTAATCCTGGTTTCCTCTTTTCCTGCCCAGCAAGGCAACAACCAAGCCCTTCTCACAGCTTCTCTCAGAGGACTTCTGCTGTGTCAGATGAAATTGAGCTGTCCCTGGCATTAACTCCATCAGCTCCACACACACAGGGACAGCCTTTGCAGGGGCTGCACCTCCACTGCAGTGACAGAGGCCAAGCCTTGTCTGTTCTGGGCATGAGGACAAGGGAGCAAGTGGTGGCTGCAGAGCCCTGCCAGGCACAGCCAGCAGCCCCACATCTCCCTCACCTGCAGCCCTGGAACAGCTTCCTCAGGGCATGAGGAGATCCAGCAACGTGCAGACCAGCAGGAGAAATTCAGCCCCTGGTTCCTGGCTCCTTTTACCATGCTTAGAGTTTGATGTTGGCAAGTCAAAGAGGCATTTAAATCAAATTCATGCAGGAGATCAGCTGAACAGCAAAGGTACTTGGGCAGCCTGTGGACAGCATGTCATGGGTTTCTGCCACACAGCCTGACCACCCTCTCAGTGATTTTCCTTTCTATCCAATCTAAACCTCTCCTGGCCAACTTGAGGCTGTTTCCTCTTGTCCCATTGCTTGTTTCTTGGGAGAAGAGACCAGCCCACACCTGGCTACAGCCTCCTGTCAGGGAGTTGGACAGCAACGACCTGAACTGATCTGGATTTGCCCTCCAACCATTCTCCCTCTACTTGGAGGAGCCAGGTAGATCGTAGATCCCAACACAGCAAGACCCTAACACAGCAACCTTCTCTACAGAAGGAAGGTGCCCCTGTCATCAGCACTTGGAAAGACACCTTGGGACGTCCCCAAGTAGCACCACTTAGTCAGATCAACCAATTTCAAAGCCTCAGCTCTGATTAGTTAATGAACCAAACCAACCCAACTCCTCCTGCAGCAAAAACCATCAGAGACCTGTAACACCCCAGTGCTGCTGGGAAGAAGCAAATCTCATTCCCAGAAGTGCTCCTTGATGTCACCAAATCCATAAACATCATCTATAATGAGCAGAAAAGGAGCATTATGTTATCTGCATTACAACAGGGTGGCAGAGCAGAACAGTCTCTGCCAATACACTGTGTTTTTGTGGGTCACAGGGAGGTTTTACTTCTCATTTAGAGCCCTGAATCCCTGTTTTAAGACACCCAGGGGACACCCAGGGCAGCTTTAGAGCTGCTCCTTTTCCTTCTCACCTGATCCATATTTTGGGGCAGCTCCTTAGAAGAAAAGCAAATGTAACGAACCAGCAACTGCACTCTTTATAACCTTCTATCAGGTCTTTCATTTGGGCCAGCAAGGAAGCTTGTTAGAGCTGAGAAAGCAACTAAGCATCTCTGCAAAATGCTATTAAAAGAAGATGAAACAAATGAAAAGCTGGGACAGACTTAATGGTAAATACAGGGCCTGGCAGTTCAGCACAGCTACATCCTGTTTGCCATTCTTATTTAATTCTGGCATCGATTGAAGGATGAGACACACCAGGCAACTCTCTGTGGGGTTGCTTGAATACCATTTCACCCTCAGATTAAACAAGCCCACGGGTTTGGATCACCCTGTCTCGTTGGGAGATTTTAATTAATTGATTTAATATTGGTGACTACTGTGGGCAAGCAGTAAACAACACCTCTTTCATCATCTTAGTGGGCAAACAAGCCCTGCTAATTATCAGTGCCCTGCTCCTCTGGAATAACAAGCTGTCCAGCCACTGTCCCACATGCTGGGGGATATGGGAACAGCTGCTGCCATGGATCAAACCCTCTCAGACACCTCAGGGTGTCGTTGTTTTTTGACACACAGTGCAAACAAAAGGATGGCTTGTCCAGCAGTTTGTTCCAGAGCTGTCCCTGGCCAGAAAGGTCACTGCAGGAAGAGCAGATAAATTGTCTTACAACCAGCTGCTGATCACTCCCTGGAAATCTGTGGCTACATCCATCAATTCCCCACCTCCACCTGTCCTTACAACTAACCATTACTCCTCCCACCACCACCACCACCTAAATCTACTCCTCAGAGGTAACTGCCAGGAGTTTGGAATCAGGGCCATGGCAAACATTAAAAAGAAGGATAGAAAGGTGAAGATGGAATAGCTTTGAGGAGGGGAAGCCTCCTCCCCTGGGCTGGAGGAGTGCAGCACCTTGTGTGTCCCTTGGAGCTGCAGGAGAGCAGTGGAGTGATGTGGAGCATGGCTTTCCCTGCCTGAGCAGCTGTCCTGGAGTTGGGTGTGGGGAAAGGCTGCAAGGGAACAAGAGGGATGACAGAAAGCATCTGTTCCCCATTTCCACAGGTTCTAAGGAGCATTTTGTGATGTATGAGCAGATGTGAAACTCAGACTGTCCGTCTTCAGAATTTGTGTCTCCCTTAAGAAGCAAACCATTTTCTCTTCTCTACAGCCATTTTTATTGCTTTTGCCAATACAGCATTGGAGGGAAAAGATATAATTTTATGCTGGTCTTTAGTTTCTTTCCTTGTTGGAGCAAATAAATTCCCTGGGACTATTGATAAAGGTTGATAACTTTGCATCCAAGCTAACCATGGAAGTGAAAAGAGCTGGAAATCCCCCAAAGCACCACAAAACCAGTCACCACTCTGAGGAGTGACAAACCAACACTTGCCTGGGAAACAAGTTCTTGCACATACTGCCAACAAGACTGAAAGTCTGTGTCTCAAGATGTCATAGCAGGGGCTCAGGCTTGACAGTGTCAGCAATGAGTACTTCAGGAATCATCAACCAAAACCTTTCCAAAGAGCTTTGGCTGAAGTCCCTCAAACACACAGACCCTTCAGCCAGGAACAGTGTCCTGAACCACTCCTTCAACTCCTACCACAGTCCAGCCTTCAGCCACAGAATAAATGCACAAGGGGTTAACAATGAATATTTACTTTCCTTCATATGGTACATTCTGTAAAGTGCTAAGTTTCTAAATTATACCAAGTTAAAATGACACGTGGTTCTAGTATTTTAAATATATTAAATATAGAATGAGCTGTGTTCAACTGCTCTTGCAAGTTTTCCTCCTTTTTTTTTAGTAGACAACACTAAATTTAGTAGTCGAAACAGCCTCCAATGGTGCTCCAGGAAAAACCAGGAAGCAGTTATAAATAAAATCCCACCCTTCAGAGACATCCTACACACTTCTCCCGTCCACATGGCACACGAGCCCGGAGCTCCCGCGAGCATATGGAGCGAGGGAAAAGGAGGAAGCTGAAAAATTACCTGACAATAAAAAGCAAAAACCCTACGAGTTACTGCTACATATCCTTCCCTAAAACAGTCTGGCTCCCACATTCCATCTCTGTGCACACAGCCCTGGGTCTGGCTCCCACATTCCATCTCACACAGCCCAAGGGCTTCTGTTTCTGCCTCCCGTTAGAAAACCCTCCCGGGAAGAACATCCTGGGTCGACTCGTCTTCGTCCTGCTCCTTCCTGCTGCAAAGGGGGAAAGACTCCTGCACGAATTGCCTGCACATGGGGCACTGCTGGAAGTACCTGACACAGCCATCACAGAGGCACGTGTGCCTGCAGGGCAGGAGCACCCAGTTCACGGGGCCGTTCTGGCAGACGACGCAGTCCTTGGTGTTCTCCTCCTGCCATTCCGGTTCATCCCCGGCCTTCTCCAGCAAGGTTCTGTCAGAGCTGCTCCTCCCAGGGAATGCACTGCTTGGGGAGGGTGCAGGGCTGTTTGCAGACATGAAGAGTTGCTGAAACACACGTAAATACGAGTATTTAAGAGTGTGCTGGTTTAGAGTTAAACCGGCAGGAGAAATGAATCCAACTCAGAATGGGATTGCAAGTCAGAAGAATAATTGGAAAAAAAGGTCACAAAATGCACTGAGACAGAAGGAAAATCCATTTGTCCCACAAAAACAGATGTGCAGCCCAGCACAGCAGGGCACGAGCAGGATGGAGCTCACCAACCCCTGTGCTGAGCACCACGTGGGCCCCTGAGTTCAAAGTAAGAAGAAAACAAGAAACCTGCAGGTGACAATGATGGCTGCAGCCTGGTGGCAGTCCCAGTCCTGTTGAGGCTCTGCTCCTCCTCTGGATTTCACAAGAGAAATCCCAGTCCCAAAACCCCAAGCTCATCTCTGCTTGGGCTCAGCTGGGAACACCCAGTCCCTCCTCCAGGGTGGGGAGTTCCAGAGTGGGTGATTTACTCTGTGAGGTGAACAGTGGCATATTTTTGGCATCCCTGATGGCCCCTGAGCAGACATGACCCCTCAGGTGGCTGTGAAGACAGGAAAACTTCCTTATCCCACAGACGTTCCTAAACACCCACCTTGTAGCCTGAAGGGTCAGATGTGCCCTGGGCAGCTGCTGCCAAAGGGCCATGGGAAGCAATTCATGAGAAAAATGCCACAGAGGGTTTAGAATCCACACCCACCCAGTGCCAAACTGCTCCTGGCTACTAAAACCAGGACAAGGAGGCAGCAAACTCTGTCCCCATCCTCGTGCTCACACAGGTGCAGCGGGAGCTCCACTGGGTGAGTCGACTGGTGTCCACTGGGAGCAGCAGTGCCAGACTCTGTGTGGGTCCTGACAGCTGGCCTGGCCTGGCTTTCAGGTAAAGGCATTTCAGAGGCATAAAATCACATAAAACACTGGGAAAACACCAAGGATAAGTCATCAAATCTTGGCTGCATCAAATCCACGTCATGCATGAACCTCACCAGGAGGTTTCGAGCAGCTCGGGTTTGTTTCTGCTCCACCAGTCTCTGTGCCCAGAGGGATCTTCTGCCCATCCCCACCAACGTTATACCCACTGCTGGCAAATCCACTTCACTCAACCTGTGCTGCTCTTGCTCACACTCCAATCCCCTGCTCCTTTTTTTGCCTTATTTCACATGAACAACAAATTCTTCAGGGCACAGCTCCTCACCTCGGAGCACCTACTGCAGGAACAAGGACTTTGTAAAGGTAAATTCCTTCCCAACTTTCCTGATTGAAAGGGGAGTTTTGGAGAAACAGCTGGTTTGAGTGACTAGCAAAGAGACATCTGGAGAGAAACAGCATTCGACAGCTCATTTCCTACTACTGCTTCATTAAGTGGACATGACCTCAGACTCCTGGACTAGAAACAAGTGATTCCTCCAGGAAATCTCCACTCCTTTCAAGGAAAATGTTTCTGTACAGAAAGTTTTCCTCTGGAACTACGTAACTGACAAAATAATTTCAACTACCATCCAGTTCTTTGCATGACAATACAAGTCCTGTACTAATTTAGGCTCCCGAAAGCCCATGGGAACTAAACTTCACACTGGCACACAAGTGAGACAAGGCTTGGTGTGTGGCTCACCTTCAGATCGTGGTATTGACCTTGAGCCAAGAGGAGATACTGATATAATATCCTGCAGGACAGCCTGTAGCTTTCATCAGGAATGTGAATTACAGCCACCATTGCAACCTGCAGACAGAAAAATGCCATGTTTGGTAACTCTGCTTCTGGTTCTGTCACTGTGGAGACAGGCTGGGAGAGCTGGGGGGGTTCACCTGCAGAAGGGAAGGCTCCAGGGACACCTGAGAGCCCCTCCCAGTGTCTGAAGGGGCTCCAGGAGAGCTGGAGAGGGACTTGGGACAAGGGAAGATGGCTTCAAACTGATAGAGATTTAGATGGGATATTGGGAAGGAAATCCTGGTTGCGAGGGTGGGCAGATCCTGGCACAGGTTGGCCAGAGAAGCTGTGGCTGCTCCTGGGTCTCTGGAAGTGTCCAAGGCCAGGTTGGACGGGGCTTGGAGCAACCTGGGCTGGTGGGAGGTGTCCCTGCCCACGGCAGGGGGGGGAAAGAGATGAGTTTTATGGTCTCTTCCAACCCAAACCATTCTGTGATTCCATAATTTGCTCTGGTACAGCCTCTGACCTGCTTCACTCCCTACACAACCAGGAGTTCAAGAATGGATCAAGAAAAAACATGACAAAACCACGATGTGGCACAAGAGAAGCTTCTCCGTGGAGCCCTTCTGTGGCCAGGTTACAGCAGGGACCTGCCTTGGCTGCTCCCTCCTCATGGAATTCAGCCCCAAACTGGAAAGGCACTGCCAAGTGCAGCTCCCCTGAAGGGTTTGTGGAGCTGAGGCAGAGCTTGTTCCAGGCATGGATGTGCCTTGGAGAGGCCACCTGGATCCTGCCTCCAACCACCAGCAGGTCCCACAGTCCCCTTCCTGCCCCACTGACTCACAGGATGGGACAGAAGTTGACAGAGTGAAAGGACTTTGCCACAGTCCCTCCACTTTCTCCCATCTCCCTCACAGAGTTTGCAGACCATGAAAAGCCTTTAGAAATGTCCCTGATTTGTAAACAGGGCAGGCAGAAGACAAATTCTGCTGGGGAGGATTCTGAAAGCCCACAGGTTGCCTTTGGATCATTTCTCTAGAAATACAAGCCCTCCCACCCTGCCCAAATGATGTCATAGCCTCTAAAAAGCAGGGGGAAAAGAAAGTGAAATTCAGTATTATTGTAGTTCCCAGAAGCTGTCAAAAGAAAAATGAAATCTAGGAGTTGCTTTGCTTAAAAAAAAGTTAAAATCAAGGCAGACTTGCACTTCAAAATCCACACATGGGTAATTAAAGAGAGTCTAAATGTGTCTGTACCTACACATATGAATTTATGCCAATTGAATTCACTATTCTTTGGGGAAAAGGTCTTTTTTTCCTACATCACAATGCCTGAGATCTAAACTTCTTCCAACTTAGCCCCACCAGTCTCCAAATAATTTCTGCAATTCTCATATGTGGCCATGGTAATTTTCTGGAGCTAGAGGAAAATTATGGCACAGAAACAAACAGGGATGATCTGGTGACAAAACCAGTTAGGATAAAAATCAGCCTGACCCCTTCCCCCCCAAGGAAAGAGATACTGGAACACCATCAATAGTGATGGACACACACAAAAAATAATCCAAAACAGTAATATCATGCTGGCAAATATCCTCTTCCACACTACAACTATATTTTACAAGTTTGCTTCAACAAAGCAGATGCAGTTCTGACATCTGCCTGGCAGGGATATGGTGGAGTTACTCCTTGGGCAGATTTACAGATTCTAGAGGAGTTCCT
Source organism: Formicarius rufipectus (assembly GCA_013399695.1). Classification (NCBI taxonomy): domain Eukaryota; kingdom Metazoa; phylum Chordata; class Aves; order Passeriformes; family Formicariidae; genus Formicarius; species Formicarius rufipectus. Next base: position 186,582 of record VXAU01000625.1, read on the forward strand.
TTCCTCCAAAACCAGAGGCAAAATACCTCCCCCACTCTCCTTCCACTCCCCTTTCTGCTATGCTAAGAAGTCCTACAAATTCACGTCCATGCTAATGTCAAACACCTTCAAATATTAAATGTACAATCTTTATATTGAACCAATCTGAGCTCCAAGTGTGTGAAAATGTATTAACCTGAGGGAAACACCTCGAGTGGGGACAGGAGGGAGGAAGGCTCAGGAGGAAGGAGTCCTCGGGTCAGGTGACAACCAAGGACAGGCCTCACCTGGAAAGGGGACAGGTTCCTCAGGCATTGGTGTGATCCCAACTTCCAGGAGAAGGTATGGAAAAGTGCTCAGTGGATTTAGGCATTTGTGGTATTGGTCAGGTAGTTGGTGCCAGCAGATAAAAATGTGTCTCAAATCATCCAAAAAAACAATCAATTAAGAGTTTTTAAAGGCTACTGAGCTGCATGTGATAAGGCTGAAGCTGCTTTAACAGGAAGAGATGAGGAGGAGACCCTTTTTGGTGGAGCTGAGGATCTCCTGCCAGCCTGTACCTTTACCTGGAGCTACTGTGAGACAGAACTGCACGACACAGAGCTGTGGCAGAAAGGGGATTTCTGTGTTTCTGACAGCCCAGCTCAATCAGCTCAATGCCTGTGCCAGACACTGAGACACAAACCTGTAGCAGTCATTCACACAAACCCTCCTGCCTTGCCAACAGAATCCCAAATTCCACCCTGGCACAAAAGCTCCACCACAGGTCTGTGTGACCTGAAAACTCGGGAGTGAGAGCTTCCCAACCTGCCACAACCTTCATGCCTCTCTGGCCACAGAGGCCTTGGCAGCCAGGAGCTTTGGGAAATAAGCATCTTGAAAGTGCCACACATCATTTTTATATTAAAATTACTCTTGTTCTTCCTCCACACTCCCCTGGAGACAAGAGTGACGAGCGAGGGGCCGAATTCGAGGGGACAGGGAGGGGAAGCTGCTTTATTCAAGCCTCTCCCCTGAAACATTCAGACCTTAAATACAGTGACCCTCAATATATTCTGGTATTACTTGGAATATCTTCTGCTATTACTTACAATATCATATATTTCCCTGTCTTCTTCATCTGCCAACGTCAGCAGTGCTACCAAGGGGTAGCGAGCTCTGGGCACGGGGCCAAAATCCACAACTTGAGCACCTTCTGGTAACTGACAACATTTCTCTTCCTTGTCATTCTTTTTAATGCTTTGTCTGTGTCAAGGAAAACAATCCTTGTGGCTGCAGTTGCAGTCAAACCTGACGTTTGCACACAGAATATTTGTCACCCTATTTGTTCACAAATACACTGTGCCAAAAACCGCCGGGTGTTCACGAAGTCTCAACACTCCCTGCGCCAAAAAATGAGCATGTTTTGACAAAACAGGTCGAAGAAAGGATACAAGTACTGTTGTCTGCAGAGGTATTCGTTGTACAGAGCATCCTCCAGTGCCTGGGGAGTCTTTATTCTGAAGCAGTAGACGTGTTTCTGCAGGGCTTCGTGGAGCCTCTGGACGCTGCAGCCCCAGTAGCAGGTGAGGACACAGTCCTCCAGGCAGTCAGGGCTCAGAGTCACACCCTCTGGGAGAAGGAAGACAAGGATTTCAGCAACTCACACACCTGCAGCAATTCTGGAAGTGCCAAGTGTGGCTTCTTAAAGTGCAGCAACCAGAAAACAACTTCAGAGAGTCACAGAATCCCAGAATGGTTTGGGTTGGAAGGGACCTTAAAGAGCATCTCATCCCACCTCCTGCCATGGGCAGGGACACCTCCCACCAGCCCAGGGTGCTCCAAGCCCCATCCAACCTGGCCTTGGACACTTCCAAGGATCCAGGGGCAGCCACAGCTGCTCTGGGCAACCTGTGCCAGGGCCTGCCCACCCTCCCAGCCAAGAATTCCTTCCCAATATCCCACCTATCCCTTCCCTCTGGTAGTGGGAAGCCATTCCCCCTTGTCCTCTCATTCCATGCTCTTGTAAACAGTCTCTCTCCATTTTTCTTGTAGGCTCCCTCCAGGAAGTGGAAGGCTGCTATTAGGTCACCCTTAAAACTATAAACACTATTATAAGACAAATCATTTATAATTACAAACAAATCTAACAATTTAGATTCAGTTTAGTGTTTATGGAAGTCATTGGAGATGAGGAAGAGGGTGAGAGGAGATCAAATGGCTCATTAAGCTGACAAAAGTAGCACAGGCATTTTATGAAGGATAAATTTTAACTTTTGGTAACACTTTACACACTCACAGGCAGATCCAAGAGCACAAAGCCTGGCCCAAAGTCCATTCCTTCCCCAGAAAATGGTGTTAATTGGATCACTGGCCTATAAAACTCTCTGTTCTCAAAGAAAAAGGCTCAAAATGCAAAGGGAGGAGAAAATGATCCATGTGCTCCCTTTCTTTTCCAAAACCCAAGAACCCAACCTGTTAGCTTCTAAACACTTGCTGCACAAAAAGGAGTGCTCAGAGCTCCTGGAAAATACAAATCGCCTGAAGATTAAATGGTTGTGTTTGTTGTGTTGGGTGGGTTTTGTGTTGAGGGAGGGGTAAAAGTGCTGCAGCCCCTCCTGATGCATCGGAAGGCCCCACATCTGTGTGGGTGGGAGATGCTCAGCTTTGGATCCTTCCCATGGGGGGGATTTCAGGGATATTAGGAACAACCTGATCCAAACAGATACTTAAATTCAGTTTCCATTGGAGAACAGAGAGAAAAAGGGGGAGATTTCTATTTATTTATGTATTTATTTATTAAAAATAGGGCACTGCCAAACACTGCAGGAGATCTGGGCTTAGACTTCAGTGGGTGGCACACGTTCCATAATGAGTTCCATAGAATTCTCCCCTTCTGCTAAATTTACAGGCACGCCCACAGGAGCTGGGAATGTGCAAATGTTTTAGTTACTTAAAGATCTGTAATAGCAGGAAGGGTTTTATTAATGAGAATGAAACTGCACTTACACAGCCAAACATTTCACTTGGAAAAAACAGCACGTTTATAAGCTGTGTGAAAAAATTATTTCTCTTGGAGTGATGGGAGGAAGAGAGTCTGGGAGGAATTATGACCAAGGAAAAGGGTGAGAACAAGACTGGTGATGGATCTCCAAGGCCCCTCCCAACCCAAACCACCCAATGATTCCATGAAGGAAAAGGAAAGCAGCGAGTTGAGGAAGCCAAACTGCCAAAAGCCAGAGCAGAAACTCACTGACTTGTCAGTGAAGCTGCAGCAGGACGAGGGATCTCCAACCCAAAGGGGTTTTTCACTTGTCTCATCTGCTTTTTCAAAACCCTTGTGCTGGATTCTGTTTCCTCAGAGTTCCTCAGAATAACAGGAACACCCAGCCCAAACCTGTGGGATGTGGAACAGAAACAACAAGTGGGTTAAAACAACAACGAGTGGGTTAAGTGTTAGTGCTGACACATTTGAGCCTTTTGGGTTTTTTTCCAGCTCTAAACAGCAAGCAGCACAACAAACAGAGCCAGTTTGGCTTTCCAAAACATCTCCTTGGATGAATGGATAACGTGTCCTGCCCATCCAGGCTCGTGGGCTAAGAGTCTTAACAGTGATGCAGAAAATCATTAAAATCATTAAATACTTTGCTCCTACGTCTCCAGAAAGGGAAGGAAATTAATGCAGTGGTCAATGCCCTCTAGTGGTAAAGGGTTAGGCCAGAGCTTCCAGCTGAACCTGGCACGTCCCAGCCCAGGATCACACAGGAGAAAAGTCACTGCTTGCAAAGAAGGACCAACATTAACGGCCTGGATGCTCCAAAGGAAAACCTCAGTGGAAATCATTCAGCCCTGGGAGATTTCCAGGTGTAAGTGCAGCCAGCAGGATGTTTTGATGGGAGACTGAGATCCTGATTTTCCACATAAACCTCAGTTATAACCAAATGATGATACTAAATCAGGGGCTGTGAAGCCTCTGCTTTGGGTCAGAAACCAAGGGCAAAGTAGTCAAGACTCTGAATGAAAGCCGAGACACTGAGACCCCTTCAAAGCCAAAACCAGAACATCAGACCAGGTGACACTGTGACCCTAAAAGGAGAAGAAAGCCAAGGATTAAAAGTTTAAACACCTTATGAATAAAAATAAAAATCAAAGCAAGCAAGGACGAATAAAATGGAGAAAAGGAGGCTTAGGGGGGACCTTCTCTACGATCTCCAACCCTCTGAGAAGAGGAGGGAGCCAGGGGGGTTCAGGCTCTGCTCCCAGGGAACAAAGGACAGGAGGAGAGGGAACAGCCCAGGTTGTGCCAGGGGAGGTTTAGATTAGATGTTAGGGAAAATTTCCTTGTGGAAAGGGTTGTAAAGCTCTGGAAGTGGCTGCCCAAGGCAGTGGTGGAGTCTCCATCCCTGGAAGTGTTCAGAAAACACATATGTGCCACTGGAGGACACAGGTGAGTGCTGAACGTGGTGGTGCTGCTGCACTGATGGTTGGACTTGATCATCTCAAGGGTCTTAACAATTCTGTGATTCTGTGACTTCCAACATCAGCTGAAGCCCCCAAGATTTTCCTGTCACCTGGGTCTTTTTAAAAGGACCATTTCAGGAGATCAGGAACCACCAAAACAAGCTCCACGACAGGTTTCCTTTTACTTGGCTAAAATAATTCCCTTTTTTAAGGTGACAGCCATAACTTCCAATAACCAAAAGCTGACTGGACAAGCTGTCCCAGACACACCATCAGAAGACTTCGGGGACTGAAGAGATCTTCCTGGCTGCACTAATCTGGTCCTGCCTCAGCAGTGAGACACCAGGGAGAGGCTGTGGGAGTCCCTGTGAATGCACTGCAGGAGATCTTCACGGGTCAGCCCAGGTTGTTCCTTCCTGAATTGTGCTTGCTGCTTGCTGCCACCTGTACTGCTGGAATGATGGCCTGAATTTTGGCTTGTGCAGTCCTCAGAGTGTTTGGTGCTGGAGAACATGACATGGCTGAGAGCACTGGCTCTCCCCTGCATTTGGTATCCTGGAACAGCAGCTGCTCCAGTAGGATGGGTCTCATATCAGTAACTCAAACTGAAAAGGGCATCAGTAACCTCAGTGTAATCAGTCTGGAAATTAATTTCATCTAAAATACAGCTCTGAGCGAAAAAGACAATTTTGTGGCTTAACTGCTACTTTTCCCTGGTTTTTAGGATCTTTCCTAAGTCCTGTCTGTCAAATGAAGAAGAAAATCAGAGTATTTTTGCTGACACTGAGCTCCTCTGATCCATGTTGGAGGGTGCCCTTTGTAGGACTAACAGGGAAAAACAGCAGTCAAAAGTGGTTTTCAAGGGCAGGAAAACTACTTTGGGGGAGGGGGAAAACCCCAACCCTCCAAGCCATTCTCACAGCAACAACAACCTGCTCCTGGCAGTCCATCAAGTATTTGCCTTTGCCATGGGACATCCTCTGTGCCTGAGTGTCAGAGAGGCACAAGGAGACTGTCCCCTCCAGCCCACACATGCAGATGTCTCCTGTGTGCTCCATCTGGCTGACTCCTGAGGAAAAACCCTATCCTTTGGGAAGTGTCTTTGCTGGCTGAAAACAGGACAGTCCCCATGGAAAGCAGCAAGAGAAGAGAGAACCTGGCACACCTTCAGCAGCAGCTGGAGCAGAGAGGACTTTGTGGTCCACTGAAAGGTGGGGTGTCTCTGTAAATCCAAAGGCAGCATTCTGATGGATACAGATTTTATTTTATGATCTAACAGTCCATATCACCAGCTGGTAAAGGGGAAAAATCACCTTCTTCAGAGCAGTGCTTGTTTAGAAAAGTCGGGAGTTTCCAAGGGTTTTGCTCCTGAGCTAATTTCTCCAAGGAGCTGGACTTCCAAGAGGTGCTGAGCCTGCAGCTCCCTCCAACAGGAGCATTTACCTCCAGCTAAAAATACAGTGCACAGCTGGTCAGGTGATCCAAATCCCACCCCACTCCTGTGCCCAGAGCACCTGCTGGGCTGGCTCCAGGAGCTCCAGGGCAGTAAGAACCCACTGGGGACTCTGCTATCCAGAGCTGGCCACAAAAACACACTCCTCCCACCACTGAAGGGTTTACAAATGAGAACATGAACGTTCTTGAGCAGCTGGTGTGTTTTTCAGGCTGGCTGACACCACCACAAAGACATCCACAGGACAAATGAATGCTGGAAACAGAGGGGTGGTCAGAGTGTCACCACAGCAACAGCTCAGGTGCTCTGAGCCATTTGCATTTACAGTGCTCCACGTGGCTAATGAAGGGCTGAGTTGATTTCATCAACAAGTTCAGGAGCACTGGAGCTGTAACTGCAGCTCCAGGCACAGGGAAATTCCTTAGGTGCTCCTGGACAGGGCCAGGGAATGGCAGAGTTCAAAGGGAGCAGACAAGACCTCTGAGCACCTGCCCACATGTTCACCTGTATGTGAGGAGCTCCTGGCAACTCCTCTCCTCGATTAACAGTCCTTTAACACTGCAGTTTGAAGAAAGTTTGAAGATGTTTCCATGAACTGCAATAACAGCTGGTGCAGGTGCACCTGGAACCTCTGACCCTGAAATAAAAATGCCCCTGGACTCTGCCCTGCACACCCTGCAGCCAAAAAGCACCAACAGACACGTGGCCAGACATAAGGATCTTGTGGCATGACTATTTCAGGCATTTTCCAGCAGGGGATTGTCAGCATTTATTAGGAGCAGGTAAATAATGATTAAATTCATCAAAGGATCACTGGTTGGGGACAGACACACTGGAGATTGATCTGAATCGTGGCTCAGGATCTTTTTTTTCAGAAGATGCCTTTATCACCATGTTTTTTAAAACACTGATGGAGTGGAGGGCAGTTTAATACCATCAGTGCAGTGGGACAGAGAGGCTTATAAAGAGGATTTCTACTCCCTCTGTCTTTTTGTGGCTCTGAGGTGGAAATTCATCCAGCACAAAACCAAAGAAAGACCAGCTGCCTTCACTGCCACTTACCCAGCACCAGGGGAGGAGCTGCAAGACAAGAATGAAACTTCTCACAAAACACACCTGGGAGATCAGAAAGAAGTGGTTCACTCAGCCCCAGAGCAACAGAGGCAGGTGTGTGAGCCAGGGGCAACCCACAAAGTGCTGCAACCAAGGGAAAAGCCAAGTAGGGGATTCAGAAGCTTCCAAGAGAACAAAGAACTCCAGCTCAAACACCTGCATCTCACAGGGAGGAAAACACCAAAGCACAGCACTGCAGATATGAATGTGCAAACAGTGAGAAGGACACCAAGAGTTCAGTTTTATTCCCTCTGTGATGCTCTGGTGGCCCCTCAATTCCTCCAGGAGATTTTTTGGGAGCTAATCAATGCGCTCCATTTGCATTCCCAATTACAGACACTCCTGAGAGGCACAAACTTCCAGGGACCAGTTTCTCAAAAAGGCAACAGTGATATCTTTGCTGGATCCTCTCACACACCAGCAGAGGGTCCTTCCCTCACCACCCCTGGAGACTCTCCAGCCACAGAACCCCAGACCCATTTAGGTAGGGAAAGCCCTCCAAGGCCATCCAGTCCAAGTGCCACATCGACCTCCAGGGGTGGGGACTCTGCCACCGAACTGGGCAGCCCCTTCCAGTACTTGGCCACCCTTTCCAGGCAGGAATTCCTCCTCATATCCACCCTGTCCCAGTCCGAGGCCGTTCCCTCTGTTCCTGTCCCTGTTCTCTGGAGCAGAGCCCGACCCCCTTCGACTCCCCCCTCCTGGCAGGGACTTGCAGAGCCAGAAGGTCCTCACTGAGCCTCCTTTTCTCCAGGCTGAGCCCCCCCCAGCTCCCTCAGCGTCTCCTGCTGCTCCGGCCCCTTCCCTTTCTCTAAACCCGCACAACCAGCTCGCTCCGTACAAACAAACACACCGTCTGCGAGGTTATGAATTCTTCATCATCATGGCCAGACTTCGCAAACGGAGCTTTGGGAGGGCTCTACCCACGCCTGCTGCAGGATGTTACGAATAAATACTGCGAAAAACGCTCGGGAGAGTTTGGTACCGCCGAAAGAAGGAAAGAGCTTAACAGAAACACGTCAGTGCGGGGTTTTATTGCTCGTTTAGGATCCCAGAAGGGTCTGCGATGGACGCGACTTACAGCGCATCCCGTCCCGTCCCACCCCCTGCCGTGGGCAGGGACACCCCCCACCAACCCAGGCCTCTCCAAACCCCCCTTACACCCCTCGCCCAGCACTGACCAGCCGAGCACGACGGCGCTGGTGACGAGGAAGCAGACAGACACCAGGGCGATGTAGAACAACGGCGAGTACTCGTACAGCGTCACTAGGAACACGGCGGCCATGGGGGCGCTGCCCTCAGCCCCACGNCCTTCCCTTTCTCTAAACCCGCACAACCAGCTCGCTCCGTACAAACAAACACACCGTCTGCGAGGTTATGAATTCTTCATCATCATGGCCAGACTTCGCAAACGGAGCTTTGGGAGGGCTCTACCCACGCCTGCTGCAGGATGTTACGAATAAATACTGCGAAAAACGCTCGGGAGAGTTTGGTACCGCCGAAAGAAGGAAAGAGCTTAACAGAAACACGTCAGTGCGGGGTTTTATTGCTCGTTTAGGATCCCAGAAGGGTCTGCGATGGACGCGACTTACAGC
>VXAU01000626.1:0-10563 GCA_013399695.1 Formicarius rufipectus
AGTCTAGCCATGATGATGAAAGGTGAGGGCAAAAGTAGAAATGGATGTAAATACTGCCTAATAAATGCAGACAGAGGCGGGAAAACATTTCCCTCAATTTCCTGCCTACACCTATGCTCATACAGCCCAAGGGACACTTTTGATCTTCCCTACAGGCAAGGCACACTAATGCTTTCAGCTCTCCGCCACTTCAGGACCTCATCCAGCCTGTAGTCCCAGCCACCCTGTCCCATGTTTGTAGTTTGCAGACTAACAGCTATGGGTCTGTGAAGCCCTAGAGAGTTGCACAGGACTGGTACTTTCCCTCGCTTTAGGCCAATGTTACTGTAGCAACAGGTTGAATCTTTTTTCTTGTGACTGCTTTTACTCTAGATTTCACTAAGTAGCACAAAATTACCATGCTCGTAACAAATAATCGGTATGCTTGCTGTAAGAAAAGATGCACTTTCTAACACCCTGTGAAGGACAGTTAATGGACTATTCCAGAAAATATACTCAATACAAAAATGACATACCAATCAATGATGCAAAAACCACCAGTTTTATCCATTCTCTCAAACAAGTAACTCCATTTGACAAGGTTGAACCACCTAGATTATTATACAATGCCCTTCCAGATGATTCTTATTTCTATGAAATTATCTGTCACATTTCTGTCACTCTTTGAGGGAAATAAAGCCCCACCAAATAAAAATAAACCACAAACTGCCCACCATACTGCACTGAGTACCTTAAGCATCTTCTGTTCCTTTGGTTTTATGGTAAACATAACCATTTACATACTAGCACATTAAATGCTGTAACTAAAGTAGATAAAAACCATTTGAGTCAGAAGCACTTCATGTATAAGGAACATATTTTTAAAAACAAAATCTAAATATTAGCCAATGAGAGCAGATCACTGGGAGTTCAGAAGCATAGTTCCAAAACAAAGTTACATTTGTGACCAGGGAGCTTGTTTTATGGAGATGAGACAGCTAATTTTATTGTAGTACTTAGCATATTAACAATCAGCATCGCAATCCCCACTATTAACACCCCATTATATCTTCAAGCCATTTTTAACAGTCAAATCCCATTATGTTGCCCATTCTATTCTACGGACTCTGGAACATGTACTGTAGCGCCTCTGACCAAAATTTCACACACATCCTCCCCACCCCTCCTTCCTCTATCACTGATTACCAAAACATTAACTTCATTTTCCTATCCGCCAGATACATCTTCTTTTCTGCCTTGGACGTTATCTCTTTTTCCATATTATTAAGTGCAGAAAGAAGCTGTTATACTTTTTTAAAATATTAGCAATTTTCAAGTACAGGGGAAAAAAAGAACTGCTGGCTCCAGCTTAACCTTTTTTAAGTAGGCTACAGATGGTCAGTCTGTTGATGTTGAACTTTCAAGAAATTCAGCTGTTTCTTAGGAGCTTCCATCCTTGAATCATAGCATGTAACCAACAACACAACTCTGTGAACACAAAAAATTTGAGCATCCCAAACTTACAACTGGGCTGAGGACACAAGCCATTAAGAGCTGCTTTGACTTACAGCACCGATTGTTACAGGTTCCAACCATATAATCAAGTATTTCACTTGAAATCAGGAAGTGGGAACACTTAAAAGGCAATCTTCCACATGCAAAGTAATCCTAAAACTCCTGTTCATCTCAGTTGCCTGAAATATGCTTGTTGTAACTTGTTATTTGAGGCCACATGAAGAATCTCCCTTCATTAGGTCAAGAAAGTTGGTCGCTGCACTAAAGCAATGATCCTGTGTCTAGCTCTCCTCCAAAGTTAAGAAATTCCAGTTTCTTCAGGATTCAACAAGGAGAAATAGATACTAAAGTAAGGACAAGCAGTGAAGATACTGAACACCTTCAAACGTGTTAAGCTTCCTGTTAAAGACAGGAAACTTGACTTAGTGGCTCATATCAGGATCATGGCAGGTAATTTTAGTATCTGAAATTTAAATCTTAGTAGGATCTGCGATCACATACAACTATGGATATAAGATGCTAACTGATATCTGGATATCCCAGATCACACACGTCCATGAGGTTATTCTGTTTGACTACTAAGTGCCTGAGCAACCTGAAACAACAGCATTAAAAAAAAACACCATAGCAAAAAGATGCAACTGAATCAGCATAAAACCACAACTTTTAAAACACCAGAAATTCTGTTCCATAAGAGAGAATTACTATTTGCATGACAAATTATGCTATTGTTTCATAGGATCAACTCTAATTCCTGGTCTACTGCAGATAAACCTTTCTTTGATTTGACACAAATATGATAGCAAATGGTACTTCAGTCCCAAAATCAGTATTTTGTAAACCAGCCCCAGGTTTGCAAAACCCTAAGCCTTTCTCATCTCCACATGACCACAAACACAGTGCACCAACATCTCTACACATTTACCTGCTCACTATTGTCCCTTGAAATACTCTGTCAGGACAGTGCTCCTTACAATAGAAAGGAGTTTCAGAGTTGGAGAAAACCAGAGCAACTCAGGACAACTCGGAAACCACCTGGAAAGAGACACCACCATGCAGAGCTGTGCTTTTATCTTACGTCATTCACTCTTGCCTCATGTCAAAATCCACAATCTGAGCACAAAAGTACTTCCACAAAACAAGGGAATGGAACCTACATTTCTGTGCTATGTACCTCCATTTATAACTAAATAATAATTACATTAAATTATATCTATAACACTAAGCATGTTTTGCTCCCTAAAACAACTGGAAGGATGGTATAGCCCCCTGAAGAGCTTCCATGCGTTTCAGAAACTCTAATGAATAATCTTCCTAGAAATTATAGAGAATTGGTATTAGTAGTACACAGAATCAACTCTGAGGAACTAAAAACATACCGGATTCTACATTTGTCCATTTACTAAATTTGACAGGAAAACAATACAATGAATATGGAAGAGTTACTCATCAACTCCTTTGCAAATTGCAACTCAGATAAAGTGGAGAAAATAAAATCGGAGTTAACTACATGCTGAACACAAACCCTTATGTTGACATGATCTAGGTTACCACAAGCTCAACAAACTAGTAGGTCAACTTCACCTCATGGCTAACAGTTAATCACCCAAATGAACTACCACGCAGGTAAGCTCAACCGCTCACTATCCAACGCTAATGTAGATTTGAATATAGTCAGACCTTTCTGCAGATGCAACCTAAACAGTCTTCATAAACCATGTATTTTATAAATGGTTATAACAGTTACTACAACTATAGATATTTAAACAATAAACTTTCTACAACTTAATGGTAAAATGCATATGATGTGATCATTAAATTATTCCAGATTTTTAATGAGAAATTTTCAGTATATTCAGTATATTTCAGTATATTCAATATACAATATAATCAGTATATTTGGCTTTTAAATGGTGATTATCGAAAAACTATTTTTCTAAAACACTTCAAAAAGCAAGCTTTTTTTTTTAATTAAAGCATCTAGTTCTAATGCGATGTTTTTTTCTTTACTGTATCTTCCAAATTCTTTGAGATACAAAGTAATTAACATTGAATCACAATAATAAACATAGTATACAAAACCTTAACAAGAAAGGCAAATTAACAATCCTTTGCAAATAGCCACATTGGAAGAACTATGATGTGCATCTCATCAGCAAAAATGGGAAGTAGGAAACATTCTTCTTTCATTAAAACTATAACACTATTGTGTCCCTTCTCAAGCCATAGAAAAATAAAGAGTTAAGAATACAGCACACATCTTACTAGAAAAAAAGTTTGGGCTCTAGATGGAGAATCTTGAACACTTTTGCAGCAATTAAATAGAAAATGAATCTTCAAACTCATGAGACATTTAACAGAAGAGAAATCCTGACATTCACCATTGCTTTCAATGGAAATAGAACTACAGTTATTTTGCTATTTTTGCTTTCACCCACCAATAATTAATAGACTTAATCCTTCTTAGTAAACACTAGTTACTTTTTCCAGTCCAACTCTTAGACTTGTACTGCCAATTTCAGTCTCAGCTGTTTGCCAAGAAGAATGCTACCATGAGATAAGGAAGAAAAGTTGGAATCTTGAACTTTTGTTTAGATGAGGCTATTAAGTCAAACAGCAACATTTTAAAATGCTTTGTGGATAATCTGCAACACATCACACCAAAAGACAATAGTTCGAATTGATAACCCTGGTCATTTAATCCACTATCAAGTAAACCCTTCAGAAATCCTGTAAACATCCAATATCATTATCAGGTTAATGGAGATACATAAGTTTCTCCCAACCCCAGATTTAGGCACATTTGGGGAGGGGAGCCAAAAAATCAGACTAAAGTTTTTAGAGAAACAATATACAATGCAACACCTGAAAATTCAGCGAACATGAACTAGCTCACTGGATCCAAAAATGAATTTTTGAATTTTGGCTCCAAAGAGGCAAAATAAATAGCTATCTCTAACCTTAAAAACTGCCTTGTAAGGAATTTTGGCTCAGAATCCTATCACACTTTTTCAGTTCTTTGCAAGTGAAGTGCCGTTTACAGCACAGAAAAAAAAAGTTATCAGATACTAAAACAAACAAAAACCCCAAAGAAACAAAAAGCCAGAACAAAACAAACAAACAAAAAAACCCCCCCAACGCTCCCTCTCCCTGCCTCCCCTTTCCCCCAAAAGAAACAGGGCACCTTAATTGAGGTATATACATCTGAATCAATGGCACTTGCAAAGTGACATACTACACATTTTAACAAATTTGCTCGTTTCTATTTCTACTTTGCAAGGTTTGCATGATTCAACTACACTAAGTTTAAATGCTTAGAAAACATCTCTGAGGTGGTATGTAAGAGAAAGCACACTTAGATTAACTGAAATGAGGTAGTAAAACAGAAGAGAGAATCCATTTACTTGGTAGATAAACAGTAAACAAGGCTTTGAGTCATTAGTTGTAGTGGCTGCACCCAAAGCCTGAACAAAATCTAAACACATGGTTCTTGCCATATTAGAAATCAGACTTCAGTACAAAGAAAATGAAAGACCTAAGTATATTGTTTACTCGGAGATGGTCTAAGAAGCTGAGCTACTCAATGTACTGAGTCCAGGGGTGAATGAAATGACTGGTAAAAATAGCACTAAACATCTTTCTCCACTCCTCAATGAATGAATAAAAGTCATAGATGTTACAAATATACTCAAATTCAGTTATTCATATAAAACATTTGACATTCTCATAGTATTGCTATGGATGTCATGCAGGAATTTAAACAAGACAGGTTAAAAGTAAATTAGGTACTTACACAGGAAGTCTGAAATCCTAGAAATGAAAACCTCCAAGTCTCATTAAAATTTATATTGCAAACCAGGAAATTTCTTTATCAAACAGAACTTATAATATGGTCCAAACAACCAACTCTTAATTTTAGTACTCAAAAACTGAAGTGACGGGACCAAAACCAAACAACTTGCCACAGTGGACTCAAGTTAGTGTGCAAAACCAAGCAATTTAAGGTGTACAGCTTCAGCTTGCACATTTTCACATGCTTCCAAAGGGAAATTACACTGAATGAGATACCATTATGCATGACACACAGAAGAACAATATTGCCTTATTAATCCTAGCATGTATAATAAAAAGATATTATTAAATGNATGATTGATGGAGAAAAATAGCCCATCTCTTTTGCAATACAGGAGTACATCGGTATGCTTCAATCTCAGTTTCTTCCAGAAAGAGTTGTAGTGACAAAGAAAGAAAAATCAATGTACAGCCATGCATTTTTTAAAAGTGTTCAGATATAAACAAAACTTACATAGAATGTGAACATAGACTTATAAATGAAAACTATAACATACAATTAAAGTCACTCGAAAGTGCATATGTCTGTCAGGTAAGTTCATGTAGTACTTCAGTAAGTATACACTGTTTCAGCTATATGTGATACAGACATAATTTACATAAAAATATTTGTTATCTTCAATGAAAAGAGACTGCATTTTAAATGTGTGTATATATCTACATAAAGAGACATAATCAGATATGGAGTGGCCAATTTCCTCCACGATTTTTAGCATAATATTGTCAACACATTAAGTTTCCTATATTACACTGCACAGGAGGACTGTGAAAATTTCAGTAAGGTTTATTCAAATACTATATGCATTATCAATGTATTTCACTGAAAGAATTTTTAGTATTTGCTTTCGTTTTTGTAGTTCAAATAGCATAGCACCCTCTGGTGCATCTACTCAAAAGAAAACAACAAACAATAAACATCATTGTTATAAAAAAAGACAACAAAAAAAAATCCCTTAGAAACAAATGCCAGAGAATTATCATAAAACAAACAACTTTTTCATACTTTCTTATTAAAATATTTTGGAACTGAGGATATTAAAAGTACTCAATAACAAACATTTAAAAGAAAGAAAACTGCATGTGTGCTATTACAGAAGGATACCAGAAAAAAATTCTAAAAAAGTCAGAAGTTTAAAACTAGTCCTGTGTTCTTAACAATAGGTCATTTTATTTAAAAAAAATATTCTAATGTGGAATATTCTTTAAGAAAAAAATAAGATAATTAATGAAACAAAATGTTATACCACGCAATATATCTGTTCTCGGACTTGCAAGAATTGCAATTAGGACTACAGCTATCCAGACATGAGCAGCTAAATTTCATACCCAAATAATTGCCTTTAAAAGTTCAATGAGAAAAGAATTTAAAAAATAACATGATTTTACTATATGGAACACTTCATACTCTGATACAACATTTAAACTATTAAAACACAAATTCTGATATGACATGTCACACAATTAAAATACACCTAGTCACTGGGAAAATAATCTACAAAAGTACATTTTGTTAATCACAGAAGTGGAGAACACCATCTGCTTTAGGTAGCTCTTTTGTAAACCTCTGGAAGTCTCAACACAAGCCAAAAGAAATGAAAGTGACACCTGTTTAAATCAGCCATCTGGCCCTAACAAACTTGATTTAGACAAATCAGTATATGTACTGATCCTTAAATTTCCAAGATACGGGTATACATAGCATCTGCAAGAAAAGGGGAGTATTGTTACAACAGACAACAAACTGCAGGTGAAATACATAAATAATTAACTTGTGGCTAAAAGAAAAAATGTCTTAAACCTTAGCCTATTCATTTGAAAAGTCTCAATTTTTTCAGCACCAATTCTTAATTTTAAAAAAAAAGGTATTTTCATTGATAATTTCAAAATATTCTGGATTTGGGTTTTTTGTGGTTTTTTGTTTGTTTGTTTTCATTCTAATACATTCATTTCACAATGAAACTCCAGCTACCAGGATACCACATTGCCACTGACAACTTATTTCTTACTCTGTCTGTATTTGTAGGCCATTCACAACATATTTTTTCAATGAAAAATTATTTTTTAAAAGTATTTTTATAGTCATACATATTTTTAAAAGCCTATTCATTTTTTAACCATGACACATACCTGCAGATGGTAAGCTTTGGAAGACTGCAGGTAAAATACAACTAATAGAAGATTTTAAGAGGGAATAAAGCCTCCCAAAGTAAAGCACGACAATCAAAAACACTAGCTAGAACACTAAAAGGAACTGCAGATAAAGCATTCCCTCTCAATATTAAGTTTAATAAATGGAAAGAGACTGCAACATTTCTTTATGTAGAGAGTTTTGTGATTAACAAACTACCTTGTCAGGCAGGAACAAGAAATGGGACAGCACTAACAAAGCTGAACCTCATTATCAAATAAAGCACCATGACTTTAAACTCATTAACTGCATTTTACCTTTGATTCCCGTTTTATTTACCTACACTATATTACTGAAAGAGTTTCTCCACCGTAGCACATTATAGGTTTAGTTCACTACTAACACAACAGAGCATAAGATCCTGACTGGCTCACTTGGATACATGGAAGCACCGTTAGACACTTACACTGTATAAGAAATAAAAACTTACTCATTTACCAAAAAAATATCCCAAGCTACCTCATTTTAAACACTTGTTAGCATCAAAAACACCAACTATTTTGTTAGTTGTGCGCATTAGGGAACTGGAACGTATAATGCAGATCTCATCTGTGGTCATTACAGCATCTCAGTGAGAATAAAGAGTCAGTACATTTCTCAGTAAAACCCATACCACTAAAAGAGGTGATTACACCCAAAGTATTACATCTAAAGTATTAAAAATTGCAGTCACTGGCTAAAGAACACATGTCTAAATAGTACTACAAAAATCTTTGTTTTTAGACAAAATCATGCGCTTTTAATATGACTTTTAAAAAACACCAGAGTGTCTCTTCCCAGAGTTGAAACAGAAAGTTCAACTCATAGACATGCACACTCTTTCCTTTGCTACCCAAGGGTCTGGATACATGTTCTGCAAACACAAATTTCAATATCCAGAGAATGATCCAATCCTGAGTAGTATTCCATCCCACTCTAAGAAGGTTACTCAAGAAAGATATGTTGCAGAGCTGATACCTTATCTTTTCACCAACAGTTGATACCAAAATTATTTAAAACCCAATGAAGCACAGAAACTAATAACAAATACATCAAGATTTAAATGTGCCATATAACTGATAGCGCACTAGGACTCACACTAAAATTCTTAATGCCTTTAAATTCTTTGACAGCAGGACAGAAAATCGGCATGCAGTGGTTTCATCTTTAAGTAAAATAATAAAATGATGATGACATAGAGACTTAAGATTTTTACTCAAAATAATTTATTTCCTAAGTTCTTGCTGGCCCATGAAAAAAATAAAGACCGATTCAATATGCCTTACCTCAAGAAATACTAGTAAAAACAATATACTAATGACTTCACAGATTTTGTAGTCAATACTTGCATGAAAAAATTGTCCGTTACATCCACTAATACTTCCAATGTGAGTCAAAAGGAGCACAATGTAGTTGAAATCATAATGATAAATCCTGAATTTTACACAGGATATAGATATAAGATATAAAGAATGAAAAAGGTGTATATACAGTTAAAGTGTGGGTTTCAGATTAAAAACAAGAACATAATTTTCTTCTAATTATTTTACTAAATAAATAAGCCATCACTTCAAAAGGAAAAAAGCCAGCCATAACACCACATGCTTTGACAAGTCAGAGTGCAACTAGATAGAGACGTTAAGAGAATTTCATTGCCACAAAAGATGGCAAAAATTCACTTCATCTGAAGAATTCAAAAAGTATATGAAGTATGATTTGACACCAATGACAACACAAATCTTCAGATCTTAATAAACAATCAAAAAAAAGGATGAAGAAAACAAGCATTTTGGATTGCAAACAAAAAGCAAAGCATACTCATTAATAACATGCTATCCACTACATCTCCTCCAGAGGTAAAAAGCTGCCCCTGTCCTCTTTCCCAAATGCACTCTTGAAATACAGCAGCAATAGCAAAATTACAGTGACTTTTAAAAATAATATTTCTTATTTTCTCCTTTCTTTGCTGCTCAGCACTGAAACTTGCAGTCAGTATCTCGAATTGCCATCGTTGTGGAGAGTTTAAGGAAACTGAAATGGATTCTCTCCACTTGAGCATTACTCACTGTGCAAAAAACTATACCTGCACATGCTCTGTTCATTACTACACTGGTAGGATGAAAGTATCATTTAAAAAACAATTCCCTGTAGAAAGAGTGCAATAAGAAAAAAACAACAACAACAAAACCCTCAAACCTACTACTCTGTGTATGGGTGGTGGTATTGAATAAACAAAACCCCACTTCACAATACAAAGAAAATGCAGCTTGCAGTAAAATAAAGAGCAACACTAATTACGAATAAAAGAAAAAATTCCATTCAGAAAGCACACAAAAAAAAGTCGTTTATACGATCGACAGTAGAAGACTACCATTAAAAAGGCAGCAAGTTCACAAAAATCCTCAACATCTAGCAGTCACATCAAATCAGAACAAGGCCCCTGTACGTTAAAGGGGAAAAACAACCCCTTCTTTCGCTGTTCTACAGGATCCTTCTCCGGCTGCATCCTTCCTCCCAACCCCCCGGCTTTTTTCGGGTTTAAAGCCAGTAACCTCCTCCTGCGGCCAATTTCTCCACCTCCCGGCCCGTACAAAGCGAGAGCCCCGGGTCGGCCGCACAAGCACCGCATCCCAGCGATTGTCCTGGCGGTCCCGCAGCGTGCCCAGGTCGACGGCATCGCCCCGGCCGCGCTCCCCGCCCGCGGCACCCCGGTCGAACCTCCGCCCGCACTCGGGCCAGGGAGGATCCTGGGGGGGCCCGAGTGGGCCGGGGCAGCCCCGCTCACCCTCCGAGCAGGGGCGCGGCGGGTGGGTGCAATCCCGGGCCCGGATGCCGCGCGGAGAAAGAGGAGGAGAAGAAGGAGAAGGAGGAGAAGAAGGAGAAGGGAGGGCCGGGGAGCGCCCGCCGAGCGCATTCACCTGTGCCGGGGCGGGCTGCGGCGGCGCTCCCGCTGTCGCTGCTGCTGCTGGCGGCGGCTGCGGTGGTGGTGGTGGTTGTTGTTGTTGTTGTTGTTGTGGTGGGTGACGGTGAGGCAGGGGGTGCGGAGCAGC